>MDKF010102939.1:0-11085 GCA_026770625.1 Nicotiana glauca | reverse complement strand
CTTTAATTGGAAAAACTCCCTTCCACCACGCCCTTCGCGGGGTGCGGTAGCGCCGAAAGGAGGTGTGACAATGATCACAAGGGATTTCAAAAAGCACCTAATGAGAGGAAAGGTTTCTTCAAGAGGTACAACCTTCAACAAACCAAGGGCTCCTGAAAAACTAACCAACGAGGGTTGCTACAAATGTGGCAAGAGTGATCACATGATCAAGAACTGTCCACAGTGGGAAATTGAATGGAATAAGGAAAGGGATGAACGAAGGAACATGAAGAAGGAACATGTTCAACCAAAAAGGAACAAAGGATCAACAAAGGCTATGTTTGCTGCTTGGGGAGAAACATCATATGAAGATTCTGAAGATGAAGCTGGAGACGAACAAGCACTTATGGCCATCGGAGAATCAGATGATGAACAATCACTTATGGCCATCGGAGAATCAGATGATGAATAAGAGGTAAGTGTGACTCATCTCAAAGACAAGATTAAATTTATGTCTAAATAAAGGTTATCTCAACTATTGCTAGACTTCATCGATGAGTCTGAGGTAATTAACAATGAGAAAGAACAGCTGTCTAGGGAGTGTGTGATCTTAAAAGCCAACTGCAAAAATTTATAATCTAGGGATAATGAGAGTGACAATAAAAATACTGAGTTAAAGAACCAGGATCTTGAACTTGACACCAGTGTCTCAGAACTTAGATCTGAAAATTTAAAACTAAAATTAGGAATGTGTAAGAAGAAAGCTGATCACACATATATCACTTTGGAAGAAAATCTAAGAAAAATGAAGGATGAGCTATACAAGAAAGATGAACAAATAAGAATCTTAAAAGAAGACCTAGGGAAGGTAAAGCATGAACTAGACAGAACTTGCAAATGGAATAAGGCTTCTGATGCACTATGCTACAAGAACCACAGTAGCAACAAGAGAGGACTTGGCTATGGGACCCAAGTACCTAAGTGGGATCCCAAAAGCAAGTACATCACTCTTCCTAAAAACAAAATTTGCACACACTGTGACAAGACTGGTCATTACAAAAATAAATGTAATGCAAAAGAAAAGACCAGTTAAAAGAATAAAACCTATATTCAAGAGAAAAATAGGCTGCCTGGATGGGCCAAAAGGAATTTAATTTACCCTTTTGCCTATAGAAAGGGACCCAAACTAGTTTGGGTTCCTAAGACTAACGCCTGATTTCTTTTTGCAGGTCCAAGTGAAGGGAAGTAGCCAAATATGGTACATGGATAGTGGCTGCTCAAAACATATGACTGGAAGCAAGAACCAGTTCCATTCACTTGAGGACTTATAAGGAGTTAATGTCTCCTTTGGAAATAGGAAGAAAAGTGAGATTATTGGTGTTGGAAAGGTAGGTAAGACAGACTCACTCTCCATTGAGAATGTCTACTTGATAGATGACTTAAAATATAGCCTAATCAGTGTATCACAACTATGTGATAGAGGTAACCTTGTAGCATTTACCTCCACCAAATGCTTTGTCATTAATCTTACCACTGACAAGATTGTCTTTCAGGGAAAAAGAGTTAACAATATTTACATTGTAGATTTGTCTGCTCTTTCAGAAAATGAACTCACTTTCATGAGTGTGTTGGACAATGATCCCCTCTTGTGGCACAAAAGACTTGGTCATGCAAGTCTGAATCAACTCAACAAATTAGTCTCTAAGGACTTGGTGATAGGGCTACCTAACATCAAGTTCAAGGAAGATAGTTTGTGAGGCTTGTGCAAGGGGGAAGTAGGTAAGATTATACTTTAAAAGTAAGAAAATGGAAAGCACAACCGGGACGATGGAATTGGCTCATATGGATCTCTGTGGAGAACATTGAGCAGAGGTGGTATGAAATATGTGATAGTACTTGTTGATGATTATTCTAGGTTTACCTAGGTATTGTTTTTAACATATAAGGATGAAACATTTGACATATTTACTACCTTTGTTAGAAAATCTTAGAAACAATTAGGTAATCAACTTGCATCAATCAGGTCTGATCATGAAACTGAATTTTAAAATACTAAGTTTTCTGAATTTTGTGATGAGCATGGTATAGATCATAATTTTTCTGCCCCTAGGACTCCTTAACAAAATGGAGTAGTTGAAAGAAAGAATTGGACTCTAGAAGATATGGTTAGGACTATGCTTCTTTCTAGTAAACTGCCCCATAGCTTTTGGGCAGAGGCTGTAAATACTGCATGTTACATCATTAATAGATGCATGACTCGACCTCTTATAGAGAAGAATCCCTATGAGTTACTTAAAGGGAGAAAATAAAATATATCCATCTTAGGGAATTTGGATGCAAGTGCTTTGTGCACAATAATGGAAAGGACTCCCTAGGTAAGTTTGATCCCAGAAGTGATGAGGGAGTATTCTTGGGATATTTTTCACATAGCAAAGCTTATAAAGTGTTCAATAAAAGAACTTTGTGTGTAGAAGAAAGTGTACATGTAGTTTTTGATGAAACTAACATTCTTTCTGAGAGACAGGAACATGAAGATGAAGTTATTGGGCTGGTAAAAGAATTGAGTGAAGTCTCAACTCAAGCTAAAGTTGCACCAAAAGCAGGAACAGGTGATGGAACAGGTTCTTCCATCCAGGGCAACTTGACAGGGGGAACTGAACAAAGAGGAACTGAAACTAATCCCCTAAAGGAACCTGTTCATGACCATGTTCCTCAGCAATAGAACATGGGAGAAACATTAAGTAGAAATCAATTGTTTATGAAACCTCACAAGTATCAAAGTTCTCATCCCATTGAGAACATAATCATTTATCCAACATTTGGAGTTAAAACTAGATCACAATTAAAGAATCTGTGTGCTTTTGATGCTTTCCTATCTCTTATTGAGCCTAAAAATGTTGTTTAAGCTTTGCAAGATGCATATTGGGCAAATTCAATGCAAGATAAACTCAATCAGTTTGAAAGAAGTCAAGTTTGGCATCTAGTTCCAAAACCCAAGGACAGATCAGTAACTGGCACTAAATGGGTCTTTAGAAACAAGCTTGATAAAAATGGAACAGTTACAAAGAACAAGACAAAACTGGTGGTCCAAGGTTATAGCCAAGAGGTGGGTATAGATTATGATGAGACCTTTGCTCCGGTTGCAAGACTAGAAGCAATAAGACTCCTTATAGCTTTTACAGCACACATGGAATTCACTCTTCATCAGATGGATGTCAAAAGTGCCTTCCTGATGGCTACCTAAAAGAAGAAGTGTTTGTCAAACAACCTCCAAGGTTTGAGAGCAAGGAGTCCTGAACATGTGTACAAATTAGACAAGGCTCTCTATGGACTCAAGCAGGCTCCTAGAGCATGGTATGGACGACTGTCCAAATTCCTGCTTGAACATGGCTATAAAAGAGGTAAAATTGACAGTACACTATTCTTGAGGGGAAAAGGTAAGGATCTTCTTGTGGTACAAATATATGTTGATGACATAATTTTTGGGGCTACCACTGATAAACTAAGGATGTTGAAAAATTATTGGGGAGTGAGTTTGAAATGAGTATGATGGGTGAGCTTAACTTTTTTTTTTAGGCTTACATATCAAACAAAACCCAAATTTAACCATGATCCATCAGCAGAAATATGCAAAAGAGTTGATTAAAATTTTAAAATGGATGAATCAAAGGAAATATACACACCCATTGCAACAACTACTAAATTAAACATAGATGAACCTGGTTCATCTGTTGATCAAAAGTTGTATAAAGGTATGATTGGTTTAATTTTGTATCTTACTGCTAGCAGAACTGACATAGTTTTCAGTGTAGGGCTTTTATGCTCGTTTTTAGGTAAATACTAAGAAATCTCACTTGACTGCTGTCAAGAGTATACTGAGATACTTGAAAGGCACTACTAATCTTTGTCTTTGGTACCCTTAAGGTAGTAATTTCAATTTATTAGGGTATGTTGATGCTAACTATACAGGTTTCCTTGTGGATAGGAAGAGCACCTCAGGCATGTCTCATTTTCTTGGTTCATGTCTTGTATCATGGGCCACTAAGAAGTAGAATTAAGTGGCTTATCCACTGCTGAGGCTGAATATGTTGATGATGCCTCTTGTTGTGCTCAATTGTTATGGATCAAACAACAGTTGATAGATCTTGGCATTGAAGTTGGTTGCATTTCTATCTTCTGTGATAACACTAGTGCTATAAGTATGACAAAGAACCCTGTTCATCATAAGAGGACTAAGCACATAGATGTTAGACATCACTTCTTAAGATAACTATGAGAAAAGATTGACTGCCATAGAATTTTGTGTTACTGATAAACAAATTGCTGACTTTACTAAAGCATTGAGTAGAGAAAGAACATGTTGGAATTAGGGATGATTAAGATCACCTAATAAGACCAGCTTAGAATGCAAAATAGAAAAAAATATTAAAATTTAAATGAAAAAAATTGGCTAGGAAATCTGAACTTGTGTAAATATCTAGATTAATTTTTACTCAGCTTCATACTGTAAATAGTATAATCCCGTGCCATGTGTTAATATGACTTACTGATCTCTTACAAAGTTTTCTCTATTGTGGTAAATTGATGCATGGTCAAGAGAATTCTAAATGAAGAAACTAGTTCATCTGAATGCTAAGGTATGTTTTCTATACTCTGCACAATTAGAAATATAAATATTTAAATCATGAGAAGAAGTCCTACAATTTTTCAACTCCTTAGAAAATTCTATCGGTTTGTTTTTGAACTAGTTCCATCCGCATTAAAATTCTAAACGACAAAAATTACCTAAAATCTGGGGAAGCTTAACCGTTCATTCAACCTGAAATTTTAGGTTGATTATACCTCTAATTGACTACTGCTAAAGCTTCTGTTATCTATTAAATGATTATTTCTTTTTAAATACACATCATTACCTCCTGCTATCTTCATAATTCTAAACCGCCAAAAATCCTTCTTCACTCTTAATTACTTTCTTCTCAAAAATTTTAACTCACCAATTCTCTCCAGCAATAAGCTACAATGATGAACCCATAAGACAACCCTGGAACTCCTCAATAGCCCACTCTCTCAAATTCATCTACCCCTTATCCACCTAGCACAACTCCCCAACCCAGGCGGAGGAGAGTAAAAATGCTTGCTAAAAAAATAGTGGCTTCTGGGGCTCTTTCAAAGAAATTGAATGAGAAATTAAAGGCAAGCCAGGTTCAAAACTTTGATTCTAATTCTAAATCTTATTCTTACAAATTCGCTAGTGAGGGGGAAAGACCTGGGTCTTATGACTCTGATAAGGCCCAAAAATCCCCTTCTAAGGTAAGTTCTTCTCTGGCTGAAAATTTAGAACATAGGTTTGTGTTAGTTGGACCTATAAGGGATGTGGAATTACCTGAGTTAGGTAGGAGTGGTGGTAAAAAGAAATCTGTAAAAGAAAAGGAGAGAGAGGGTGAATGTGGAGAAGTGAGGGGAAAAGGGAAAGGAGTAGTTGATCATTCACCTACTGCTGGATTGTCTGTAACTGCTATTTGTGGGGTTGTACAAGAAAGTGTTGAAGAAAGTGGCAAGAAGTCAGGGGGAAGCGGATCAGGGGAGGCTGCTGAGGGGCTAGTTAATCTAGGCTCACATGGAGATAAACCTGGTGCATCAGTTGAAGAAACCCTAGCAGACCTTTTGAAAAAGATGGGTTCAAGTTATGATCCAAAGAAAATAAGAATTCCCACACCAAAACCCCCTAGTGCTGCTAAACCTTCCAAGAAATGAAAGGCTTCCTCCCCAATAACTATTGAAACTTCCTTGCTAAAGGGAAGAGCAACAAGAAGCAGGGTGAAACAGAGTGAGCGAGATCTACAATAGGATTTGGCTGAAAGTAAAAAAAAAAGGATGGATAAAGAAAAAGGTAAGGTTGCAGAATCCTCAGAAGTTGTTAATGCTGAGGAGATGGAACAAGTCCATCAGGAGGAAGTTACTGTAGTGGAGGTTCAGACCCCCAAGCCCAAAAAGATCAAGACTTCTTCCAAGAAGTCTTCCTCTGTGTCTGAGGCTGTTGAACCTTCACTGGCCAAGAGGACAAGCTCTGCAATGAAAAGTAAACAAGTAAGAGTTTCTGAAGATGAGGAATGGAATGGTGAAGAAGAAAATGAGTCTGATGGTGAACAATACAAGCTTGCCAAGTTTGGAAAAAGGAAAGTTTTGAAGGGAAGATTGTTGAAAGATTTGGTGAAATTAGGAATGGTTCATTTGGTTGACACCTTAGTTGTTTAGGGTTGGAAGGACATGGTCCTTCAGATGTATGGGAGATTGGCTAGAAATGAAATCATTGAATTCATGGCAAATGCTGAAGTCAAAAATGGCAGAGTTCCGAGCAAAGTTAAAGGAGTTCTAATGACATTTGACGCTGAGAAGCTGGGTGAGACTCTAGACATACCTACTGAGGGATATGATGTATACACCAGACAGAGATGGCCAAGTCTGGATTCCCTTCCATCTGCCCTTACAATCACTAGGAACTTATGTGATGTTGAAGGAGTGAATGAGGCCAAGTTTGTGCATAAGAGTGAATTGAAGTCACAACATAAAGTCCTTTTTGAGTTTGTCAACAAGTGCCTACAGCCAAGGCAGGAGAGAAGGCATATTACAAATTATATGGACTTAGATTTGAAGGAGTGCCTTAAAGTGGAAGGCAAATTAACTGGCATGCATTCATCATCAAGCTACTGGACAAGGTCATCAATGGCTCCAAGCCTCATGCTACCCCCTATGGCTTTATTATGACTACGGTTCTGGATAGGTGCACTGTGCCTCTGAAGAAATGGGAAATGACCTCAAGCAAGGAATACTTTGGCATTACTACTCTGCTTGCTTGTGACTATTTAGTCAATGCCATCCCAAATGAACCTGGTTCATCTAAGAAGACATCTATCAATAGTAAAGTCAGGGCTCTTGTTCAGGAAAGTAAAGCCAAGGATGCTGAGATGGCTAGGCTAAGGGCTCGTGTGGTAGAGGTTGAATCTGAGAGGGATGCTCTCAGAGCTGAGATTGCCAAGGAAAATGAGAAGAATGATGGAACTATTCACAATATGTTTTATCTTTTCCAAGCCCAAAACCAACCCTCTAGCACCCCCAAGCCTTAGGAATTCTAGCATGTATCTCCTGAACCTGTCTAGTACCTTCAGTGACCCGAATTAGGAATTTTCTATATAATTAATCATTTAGATTATACCCATTGAAAAAGGTCCCTTTTGCCTAGAATTCTAGTATATTGACTTAAAGGACCTTTTTCGATGGGTATGGTTGAAATTTATTGGAAACATATAGATGAGTCAATATACACAATTTTTATATATATATATACACACACACACACACACACACACACACACACTAGTTTTAGGGTACACGTTATGCGTGTGTCCCTGTCATATGTATATGTCATGACCCTAAACCCAACCCGGTCGTGATGGCGCCTCTCGTGAAGACAAGGCCAGCCGACTCACTTCCAATTCACTTTAAGCAATTAAAATAATAACTACTATGTCTTTAATCAAAAATAAAATCCCAAAATAAGCATTTAATAGTATAGTTTGCGGAAATAAAAACCAACACAGCCCGACATCGGGGTGTCACCAGTCATGAGCATTTAAAACAATACTACCAGTCTAAAAGTCTACTCCACTACTAAATAATTGAATCAGAAAAGAAATAAGATAAAGGGAGGTTGCACTGGGCTGCGAATCGCCAAGCAGCTACCTAGTAAACCTCCAAAAATCTGCTGGAACTGTCAACCCTCAGTAGCAAGACCTATAGTGCCCGAATCTGCACACAGAGGTGCAGGGAGTAAAGTGAGTACTTCCAACTCAGTGAGTAATAAGAATAAATAAAGACTGAACGATATAAAATCACGTTAAACATAACATTTAGCTATCATAGACATAACAAAATCAGTAACACAATTTAACCATGAAATCTCATAAAAACACATTTTTAAGCAGTCAACAATAGATAAGAAAAACAACTAGGAATGGTAAACACATAAGAACTGCCCTTAGGCACAATAACATCAAATCAGCCCTTCGAGCAATATCATAGAACAATACCAGCCCTTCAGGCTATATCTCATGTCACAATGGGTACTCGCGCTCACTGGGGGTGTGCAGACTCTTGGAGGGGCCCCTTACGGCCCAAGTGCAAAATCAAGCCATCTTGTGGCATCATAAATAGGCTCTCGGCCTCATATTAATATCAAGACACCTCGTGGCGTACAATCTCAGGCCCCTCGACCTCATTATCATAATTAGTGTATCACTGCTGTGGCATACAGCCCGACCCAAAAGTATCCTCACAATATAGGCCCTTGGCTTTATTAGTCAGAACCTTATAAGCCATTCGGGCAATAGTAAAAATATGCAGCTCAACTCCAAATATCTTTAAAAACTTTAGGAGCATCAACGTAGAAAAGATGAGTCCATTGTTGAAACTCCACCATTTCCAGGATTTGGCACATTTCGGCCATCTCTGAGATTGTTGGGTCAAACGTATGACCCAGCAAAACTTTTTGATGCCTTAAGCACTCAGAGCCAAGGCAGACCTCGCTTCGTGCTTTCTTTCCAGGACTAGGTTCGTCAACTGTTTCAAACTTGCATTTCTTATGCTTTTCACCACTGACTTTACCTTTCCCTTTGGACTTGACAAGAATATCCTCATCCTTCACTACCTTCTTCATCTTAGACTTAGAAGTAGACCATTTTTCGACATAAAAATCCTCTGCCTCATTTACTTACTGCTTTACTAAGTGCTCTTACCAGAAACTGGTAGAGAACCAGGTACTCTACAATTTGGTAGACCCATACAAACTAAAAATTGGTATTAGAGCAGGTTCCTCCTATCAGACTTACACCTAGGAAGGATCCTCATGGCGGCTCCACTAAATTTTGAAAAAAGGTCAATCCATATATCACCCACCCAAGTTTGATGGAAAATACTATTGGTGGTGGAAAGCTAGAATGCATGATTTCATCATGGCTGAGGATAGTGAGCTTTGGGATGTCATCTGCCACGGTCAGTTTGTTCCAATCAAGGTACTAAATGAATTTCCATTTTCAATAAAAAAGACTAGTAGAGAATACATTGAAGCTGACAAGAAAGCAGTGGAGAAGAATTTTCGTGCTAAGAAAATTCTGGTATATGGTTTGGGACCTAAAGAGTACGACAGAATCTCTACATATGACACTGCCAAGGAAATATGAGAGGCTTTGCAAATAGCTTATGAGGGAACTGCACAAGTAAAACAAGATAAATCTAATACTGATGATAGTTCTACGATGGCAGTTGAAGGTGAGAAGATTGGATATGACTCAACGCTTGCTTTGATGGCTCAATCAGATAATGATGAAGACAATGGCAACGAAGAGGTAAACTTCAGGGATGTTCAGAAAAATCTGAAATCCTATTCTCCAAAAAAACTCATGTATTTAGCTGATGTTTTAATTACTGCCTTTTGTAGTCTTGCGGAGGATAGGGATTCCTTGTTCTTAGAACTAGAAGAATTTGAACATACTAGAGAAGACTTAGTGGTTGGAGTTATTGATCAACAGAAAGCCAATGAAATTCTTAGAAAAGATAAGAGTAATCTCTTGGCAGAAACTACTGACCAAAGGGAACTAATAGTAAATCCTTTGACTAAGTCAAAACCTGAAAGCTCTGAAAGAGGAAAGGAGGTAGTTAGTGAGGAATATTTTAGGCTTGAAAATGAGGTGAAGGCCTTAAGATGTAGGATGAGTTCTGAAATTGAGAAAAATGAGCTCCTCCAAGCCAATCTAGAAAAGGTACTAAATGATCTTGAAAGGTCTCTAAAGTGGACTTGGTCCATAGAAGCTACCACTGCTTTGTTCACTAATGATAGTGAAAAAGGGCAGGGAGTAGGGTTCCCAAGGAAGAAAGCTCCCTACAACCTTCACAGTAAGAGTGCCACTACATCTGATAACTGGCCTCGTACCCAATGTGGTAACACTGAGCACTCTATGGAAGGTGTCCAGGCTAAGGTCCAATCAGTACCAAAGATAAAGTGGCCACTGAAACTGTGACCACAAAAGAGGGACCAGGTTCCACTCACAGAAAACGCACATTACCTGCATGGACTAAGAGAGCTCTTATTCATCCTGTTGGTTACTACAAGGGACACAAATTTGTTTGGGTTCCTAAAACTAACTCCCAATTTCTTATGCAGGGAACAGTGAAGGGAAGTGGTCAACAATGGTTCATGGATAGTGGGTGTTCGAAATATATGACTGGGAACAACACACACTTTCTTTCACTAAAAGCCCTGCAAGTAGGGAGTGTATCCTTTGGCAATGGTAAAAAGGGATACATTCTTGGAGTTGGAAAAGTTGGGAAGTCACTCACTCACTCTATTGAAAATGTTATGTCAATGGACTTAAGTACAGTCTCCTGAGTGTTTCTCAAATTTGTGATAAAGGAAACAAGGTGGAGTTCTTGTCCAAAATATGTACAGTCATTGACCTTGTGACTGGTGAAATAGTTCTGGTGTCCAAAAGATACAAGAACATCTATGCTTCTAATTTTGAATCCTTATAGAGTGGTGATCTGAGTTGTCTGAAGGTGGTTGACGATGATGCTAAACTATGGTACAGAAGACTGGGCCATGCAAGCTTTTCCCTTCTGAACAAACTAATTCAGAAGGACTTGGTCCTTGGTCTGCCTATATCACAATTTAAAACTCAAAAAGTGTGTGATGCATGTGCGAGAGGAAAACATGTAAAGTCCTCCTTTAAGTCAAAAAGAGATATGAGCACCTCAAAGCCGCTTGAGCTTCTGCATATGGATCTGTGTGGACCTATGAGGGTGAAAAGTAGAGGAGGAAAGAGATACATTTTCGTGATCGTGGATGACTATTCCAGATTCACATGGACTCTGTTTCTCAAAACAAAAGATGAAATTATTGAAGTATTTGTGGCCTTTGTGAAGAAAATCCAGATAAAGATGGAGTCTAGAGTTGTATGCATTAGATAAGATCATGGGACAGAATTTGTCAATGTCAAATTTGATGAATTCTGCAATGAAAATGGCATCACTCACAACTTCTCAACTCCCAGAACT
>MU767303.1:12733-39930 GCA_026770625.1 Nicotiana glauca | reverse complement strand
TCTGTTCTTTATTATCTTATCAGTTTATATCAAGCCACGTAGGGCCAATTCCACATTTACAATTTCCAAGTAACATATAAACATGCGCAAATACTGCCAAGGTCGACGGCCCGCTCCAACAGAATGTAAATTGTGCACTGCCGAGGGTCGAGCGGCACGAACCATAGATGCATCTATTATCACCGAGGCGTTCATCCCGCTCCATAATTAAACACATATCCTGCTCGCGAATCATCCATGCGATGCAGGCACACATAAAGTACATGCTCAGTCAGTCAAATAAGAACTTATCGGGGAATATTTATTCAAATAAAAACCAATTCTCCTTTAACAATTTAAGAAATGAAGTTTAATTCTTTTAGAAATTTACTTACTAAGTCGATGTGAGTTAAGCAATTCAAGCTACCGATGTGTTCACAATTAATCCACGTACACATGTCTTTGGGTCCTAACTACCCGGACAATAGCATAATAGTAGCTACGCACGGACTCTCGTCACCTCGTTCGTGCATAGCCCCC
Organism: Nicotiana glauca; assembly: GCA_026770625.1. Lineage (NCBI taxonomy): Eukaryota > Viridiplantae > Streptophyta > Magnoliopsida > Solanales > Solanaceae > Nicotiana > Nicotiana glauca. The sequence goes on along the minus strand of MU767303.1, from coordinate 39,411 downwards.
ACAAATAGGAGCACATAATCAATTACTTCACCTATGGGGTAAATTCCCCCTCACAAGATTAGAAAGGAGACTCACCTCGCTCCGAAGATCCGCAACCGGTAATCTACATTCTTCTGAAGACTTGCACCAACGCACAATGCACCAAAACTAGCCAATGATCACACAAATCCATTAATATATGCTCAACTATACTCCGCAACCCAATTTATAACAATTCCTAACTCCGAACGAAAGGTTGATAAAAATGCCCTCGGGACCACGTGCCCGGAAATCCAAAATTTTTCGAATATAAAGGTTGCCCATGACCTTAGGAACTCAAATATATAATTTACTCCTATTTTCATGCTCAAATTCGTGGCTAAATTCGAAGAATTAAATTTCTAGGTTTCCTTCCAAAAGTCCCAATTTTTTCCATAATTTTCATGCTAAAATCCATACATAATTGATATATTTAACTCATAATAGGTGGGTATAACATACCTTATCATTGATGACAAAAATCTCTTCTTGAAGCTCTCTAAAATCGCCCCCAAGCCAAGAAAATGTGGTGAGAAATGACCCAAAATCGGGTTTTAAAAACCTTCTGCCCCAGTGTTTTCCGTATTTGCAGTCTAGGGACCGCTCCTGCGGTCCCGCTTATGCGGACACACATGCCACTTCTGCGGTCCCAAACGAGACCCCTCACTTCCGCTTCTGTGACTTTCCAACCGCAGGTGCGGTTCCACTTATGTGGCTGCCTGACCGCATCTGCGATCCCCTTCACTATTGGCCAAACCGCTTCTGCAGTCCACATTTCTGCGGCCCCATTTCCGCAGAAGCGGAAATACCATATACCAGTTGCCCAGTTTTTCCAAAAATCTAACTTTCGATCCGTTAACCACCCGGAATCCACCCGAGGCCCCCGGGACCCAACCAATCATACCAACCTATCCCAAAATACATTACGGACCTTCTCGAGGCCTCAAATCATATCAAACAACACCAAAAATCACGAATTACACCTCAATTCAAGCTTTATGAACTTTGAAGTTTCCAACTTACATTTCCGATGCCGAAACCTATCAAATCACGTCCGATTGACTTCAAATTTTGCACACAAGTCATATTTGACATTACGGACCTATTCCAACTTTCGGAATCAGATTTCGACCCCGATATCAAAAATGCCACTCCCGGTCAGACTTCTCAAAACCTTCAAATTTCTATCTTTAGCCAAATGGCTTCAAAATGACCTGCGGACCTCCGAATTCACTTTCGATTGCGCCCCCAACTCCAGAATTACCATACGGAGCTATTCCCATTCTCAGAATCCCAAACGGACTTCGATAACGATGAAATGCACTTCAAGCCAAACTTAAGAAATTTCTTCAAAAATGCTAACTTCCACAATAGGCGCCAAAACGCTCCCGGGTTACCCAAAACCAGCACCGAACATACGCCCAAGTCCGAAATCATCATGCGAACCTGTTGGAACCTTCGGATCCCGATTCCGAGGTCGTTTACTCTAAATTCCAATCCTAGTTCATTTCTTCAACTTTAAGCTTTCAAAATGAGAATTCTCCTTCCAATTCCACTATGAACTTACCGAAATTCAATTCCGACCACGCGTACAAGTCTATATACCTAAAATGAAGCTGCTCATGGCCTCAGACTGGTGAACGACGCGTTAGAGCTCAAAATGACCAGTTGGGTTGTTACAGGAGCAATAGAAAATATTTTGTTTTTCATAAATATAATAAAAAGATGTTGGGATCCTGACTTCACTTAATATTTTTTATTATATAGTAAATACATTTATTCTTCAACTTCTATTTCTCGTAAATGTATAAATGCCTCTCACGATTACATTCATATATTATTACTATAGTTGAACAACTAAGTGCACTCCTCTCGATTATGCAAATTAATTGTCAAAATGGTAATATTAAAGAACCAAAAATATATACTTGATCTAAAGCATGCTCTTTTTTAGTAAGTCCCTTTCGGTTACACTACTTGTTATAACTGATTACTATAATATTCGCCTCTTTCGATTACAAATAAGTGTAGAATCAATTTTAACATATGAGAGCTAGATGTCACTAAATATAGGTTAACATCTATCAATACCAAAATTAACTATTACCTCTTCTGCCTCTTTCGATTACAGAATTAATAAGAAATTAATATGTAGTACCAAATAGATAGATGTTAACAAATTAAATAACACCCAACTATAAAGCAGATAAAATTTAAATAAAAAAGCTGCAGCTCAACTATGTGAAATTGAAGAATAATATCTACTATTATATAAAAAATATTAAGATCCGTTATTTTTCCAACACAAGAAAAGTTACTCCATATTGGAGCCAATACCGACAACGGAAATATTCTTGCCCATTAAATAAGAAAATAGAAAGAAATATTCAAGAGAATAATTTTCCCTATTTAATTAAAAACAGGAACTAAAGTAATTTTCAATACTACAATTTATTCGGAACTAGAAATGAAGCCAGTGTAGTGGCTAAAAGAAGAAAGAAAATATTCACAAAATAAGAACTTAGAAATTGGAAGAAATGAGTTGATCAAGAATGAGGCTTCTGCTTTCTGCTCTCTCTATCCAAATAGCTCAAGATGCAGCTATTTATAGCAAGTTCTCCCCAACAATTCCCATTATTTTTGGAATTCTTTTTCAATTAAATAAAACTTTGTCATCTTTTTCATTTAAGTTGGCCCAAGTTGTCAACTAACAAATGCCAAATTGATTTCATGGCAACTTGGATCTACTTGGCAAATTAAACTTTGTGTCTTTGAAATTAATTTTGTTGACAAAGTTCTCTTTCAAAAAGTAGCACATGTCCACTTGCTAGTAATGATTTTATTCCTTCTTGCTTTTCTCTTTCCATCAATGGTTGTCCACTTGCTAGTAATGATTTTATTCCTTCTTGCTTTTCTCTTTCCATCAATGGTTGTCCACTTGCTAGTAATGATTTTATTCCTTCTTGATTTTCTCTATCCATCAATGGTTGTCCCTTTTCTTTCTCCATTTTGTTTATCTTGAATTTTTTCATATGCACAACTACTTTCATCATTTGTAAAGTTGCATAACCACTTTACTTTTAATTTTTCAGCATTATAGTTTTTCTTTGCAAACTTAAAAAGTGAAATTTTTCTTCTCATTGTTCCTTTTTCTTATTAGTTTAATTATTTCCTGCAAAGAAAGAAAAAAATATTAGTACTAAAAATTAGATTCCAGCTCAACTTATGCATGATATTTTTCTCTTATCACAGGGTTATCCACATCTTGATTGTTTTGAGAGATGGCGCATGTAGGGGCATGGATGGAGCCATCGAAATGCCCATAGAGATTGTGGCAATGCATAAGCATTGAAACTTGAGATTTCCACAGGGAGAAATTGTGGCTGGCAGTTAATTTTATGGGCAGTTGCGTAAGGGGATTGAATTGGACAATAGTAATGGCATTATTGACTTCATCAGCATTGGTCACAGAAATATTGGCGGCCATTTGAGTGGTTGGGTTAGTAAGCGGAAAAAAAACAGATGATCAACTCGTGAGAGTATAGTGTCGCTCTGATACCATAAAAGAGAAGAAAGCAGAAGATGGAAAATATTGTTGTGTTATTTGATTATATGGCAGACCATTTATACAGATATGTACATCAAATACAGCAACAAGATAAACTTGAAAAAGATAACACCTATCAAAAAAGAGCCTAAATACGAGGAGAGAGTTATAACAAATTCCTAAAGATCAGTAACTACAAAATTGAATTCTACAGTAGTAAGGAATCCCAGAATAAGCACTAATCAACTGTTATTAGTTTTAGATTCCTATCCTTCATTTAGAATTTGGCGCTTGATATGTATTTACTTAAAGGAAACAAATGCTTTTATTAAGATGCCTGGTTAATCCTATAGATTAAACATTATTTTAGTACATTCACACTTGATATGTAACTTTCTTTAAATTCATTTTATTCCTTGATCAGGTATTTTACCCTTCTCAGGAAAAAAAAGACAAGTTTTTGGTAATTGTTATCCTTTGAGCATGTTCACATACACTAATTCATGATGGGAGCTGAAGATAGAACAATGTTTTATTTCTGTCACTGGGGCTGGAACAATAAGGCTCTTCCAGATGATACACTTCATATGTGGGAGGTATTACTCGTCAGGTTATTGCGAAGACATGCATAAAGTATATTGATTTTGTGAATACAGTTTTTGACCGATTAGGCATTATTGATCCTTCAGATAAGATCTTGCATTTTACAATAAAGTTTAATAGGTCAAAATTGATACGGCTAAGGCACCAAGGAGGTGTTGATACCCTGTTACAATTTAATGATGGTTTTGCTCATGTTTATGCATCAAGTTTGGACAAGGAACCTTATTCTAGACTGCCATCAGGTGGTGTGAAAAAAGTTGAAATTATTGTTGATTCAGATTCAGAACCAGATACATCTCTTGCAAATGATGATGTGAATGATTTAGCAAGCCCTCTAAAGAAGTCACGATTCTGGTCTGCTAGAGACACTAAACCTCAGAAGAAAGAAGATGTTGGTGGTGATGGTCCAAAACATGTTGGTGTAATTAGCTCGTACAGTAATTCCATGAATAAATTAAATCAAATGGAGTGTGCCTCCTTGAAGGTGATGTGCAAAACAACAATTCCAAGATTGGGACATTTAACAAACAGGCTTCTAGACTACAATCAGGTCTTGCAGAGAAAGTTGAACTTATGTTGATTCAGAAGCATATGCAATTCCTGATATTGACCCTTTGGATGTGTTTGATTGTCCTGATTCTGAATATTTTGACAAGCATAGAGCTCAAAATTATTTTGCGACCGGACAAATCTGGACTCGCTATGATATGGATGATGGTATTAGAAGATTATATGGCCTCATTCGGAAGGTATCTAGTCCTGAATTCAAGATAAAGTTCTCATGGTTCGCAGAGGCGGATCCAGAAGATGAAAGGGAGAGTGTATGGATCATGGTAGACTTGCCTGTTGGGTGTGGAAATTTAAATATGGGAATTCTGAATATACTTTTACTCGACTAATATTTTCTCACATTCTGTTCTCACATCCCTATTTAAGACGAGATACCTCTATTTCTCATACTCCCTCCCCTCTGATCACTTTTGCCTGTTGCGTTTTGACTTTTACACCCCTTAAGAAATAATAGATGAAATGCATAATTTACCATGATATCATATTAATTGATGTATATTTTATTATATTTGAAAAAATAATTTGTAATCTATATATTATCAAAAGGAGAGGAAAAAGCCCTCTCCTTAAGACAATTGGCAGCTTCAGAAAAAGTCACATGGCATAATTAGTTATTAAATTAGTTATTTAGTTAATAATTACTTTTTGATTATTCTTTTTGAATTTAAATATATCTAAAAAATGAAAATAATAAAAAAATAAAAAAACTACCATATATATGAATTAATAAATATAGATATCTTATAATTAACTATAATAAAAAAATATAAATATATAGAAAAATAACTACCCATTCAAATTGGGTGGGAGTATTTTTAAGTTGGAGTTTTTAAATTATTTTTTTTAAAAAGCAAATAAAAGCTATAAAAAACGAAAAAAAGAGAAGAAGAAACCCATTCAAATCGGGAGTAGTTTCAAATGTGAGTTTTAAAATAAAAAGTAAAACTAAAAAATAATATATTACCAATTCAAATTGGGGAGTAGTTTTAAGTTGGAGTTTTAAAATTATTTAAAAATAAAAAAACAAAAATAAAGAAATAAAAAAACTTCAGAAAAAATATTAAATAACGTAATATGCTAATGAAACTTTCTATTAACAATGTAGTAGCATTAAATATTGGAAAATATAATAAAGAAAAATACTTAACAAAAAAGTTACTCGATGCGCTGCTGTATAAGTCCCGTTAGTTTAACAAAAATTTTATTCACTAAAAATTAGATAATATTATTAAGAACATAATCTATATATTACTAAAAGGAGAGGACAGTTGAATTTTATTAAACCAATACGATCTAACAGGATCAAACAAGCCTGATCATAATTTAATTTAATTAATATTTTTTAATATTAACCGTGCATCGCGTGGGTACGATGTGATGACCCGGACCATTGTCACGTGAGTTACCGCCCTATTTTCCCCATATTATATTTTTCTATGCTTCAATATCAGTATTTGAATGAATCGGATAGAATTGAGTTGGTTTTAGTTGGAAATGAAGCACTTAGTCTCTTAGAAGGAAGCTTGTTTTGGAAAAGTCAACCAGAAGTCGCCTATATAGTTATAAGGCTCGGATGTGAATTTTGGTGATTTAGTTAGCTTCGGGGGATGATTTGTGACTTAGGAGCGCGATCGGAATTTATTTTGGAGGCCCGGTGTAGAATTAGGCTTAAATTGGCGAAGTTAGAATTTTGGCGAATTCCGGTTGATAGGTGAGATTTTGATCCGGGGGTCAGAATGGAATTTTGAGAGTTGTTGTAGCTTCGTTGGATGATTTTGGATATGTGTGCAAATTTTCAGGTCATTCAGACATCGTTTGGTCGGGTTTTTGATCGAATGCGCATTTCGGAAGTTTTGAAGAAACTTAGGCTTGAATCCGATGTGAATTGATCGTTTTAGCGTTGTTTGATGTGTTTTGATGATTGGAACAAGTTTGAATAATGTTATGGGTTATGTTGGTGCTTTTGGTTGAGGTCCCGGGGGCCTCGGGATGATTTCGAATGGCTAACGGGGAGTTTAGAGTTGGAAAATATTGCAGAAAATGCAGCAGCAGGTGCAGGACAGATTTGGCCTTCGCGTTCGCAAAGGAAGGTCCGCGTTCGCGTAAGGAAAAGTCCTGGAGCATCGAGTTCGCGGTGAGAAGCACGCGTTCGCGTAGAAGAGAGTTGGTTCCCTGAGTCTTTGTGCTTCGCGTTCGCGAACGAAGGGCCCTTGGAGTGTGCATTGCGTTCGCGTGACGGGTGTCGCGTTCGCATAAGAGGAATGGAGGTTCCGTAATATTTGTTCTTCACGTACGCGTCATAAGACTCGCGTTCGCGTAGTAGTAGCAGCTAAAGCATCGCGTTCGCGGGTAAGCCACCGTGTTCGCATAGGGTAAAATTGTCCAGTGGAATTTTTGTACATCGCGAACGCGAGAGGGACCTCGCGTTCGCATAGAAGAAACGTCACCTGTGCAGAATGTTTTAAGAACATTTCATCCGCGACTTGGGTTCATTTTCACCATTTTTTAGCAAGCTTTGAGAGCTTTGAGGCGAGTTTGAAGAGGGATTCAAGGAGAAATGATTGGAGGTAAGTCTCATGGCCTAGAAACACCATTTAATTGAAGATTCATCCTTTAATTCTCTGAAATTTGGGTAAAAATTGAAGAAACTAGGGCTTGATTTTTGAAGTGTAAATTTGGAATTTGAAGGGGCATTTGAACCCCGATTTTGATGAATTTTATATGTACGGACTAGTGGCCAGACGAGAAATCTGGTAATGTGAATTTCGTAATTTTTCGAGAAGTGGGCCCGGGGCTCGGGTTTTGCTAGTTTCGAGATTTTTGATATTTTTCGATTGTTTTCGATTGGGTATTATTCCCTTAGCATATTGTAATGCATTCGCTCTGATTTTGGTTAGATTCGACGCGCGTGGAGGCCGAATTGAGGGTCAAAGGCGTCGCGAGCTAGAGATTTTACCGGTTCGAGGTGAGTAATACTTGTGAATGATATCCTGAGGGTTTGAAACCCCGGATTTGCACATCATAGTGTTGTATTATGGTGACTTGCACGCCAGATATGAGTGTAGGGTAGAGCACCGTTGGGGATTGTGACTTGGTCCGTCCCGGTTGTTGATTTTACTGCGTGATTGACTGAAAGTTACTTGATACTATTATGATTTGGGCTGATTGCCATATGTTGGGCTTCGTGCCGATTATTTGGATCCTTCGGGGATCGGTATCACTGTTTTTGCATTACTTTGCATATTATTTGGTCTCAGTCCAATGTTTTAATATGGTTTTGCAAACTCAGCTATTTGCTTTTCTAAGATTTGAAAACTTAAACAATATGTAATTGACATTTTGAGCTGAGGACCCTCATGTTAATATTGCCCAAGTGGCTTATGTGCATTTCTGGACTGAGCATGGATCGGGCTGCGCGCCGCAGCAGTGTTATAGTGATTTCTGAATATAAGGATGGCTCGGGCTGCATGCCACAGCGATGATATATTGATAGAGGCCGAGAGCCTGTTTGAAGCCAAGACATGGCTGATATTGCTCTTGGGCTATAGGAGCCCATCCGGAGTCTGTACACACCCCAGTGAGCGCTGGATCGGGCTGCGCGCTGCAGCGATACTGTATTGATATTGAGGCCGAGGGCCTGGTTGATGCCACGAGATGGCTTGCTTATAGCGCTTGGGATGTAGGAGCCCCTCCGGAGTCTGTACACACCCCCAGTGAGCGCCGTCGACGTTAAATGGATCAGACTGCGCGCTGCAGTGGATACCGAAGTGTACCGTTTATGTGCATTGCATTGCATTCACGCATTGATTCCTGTCTGTACTATGTGGCATGACATTTAGCACTCTCATATCATTGGCATCCATGCTATTTCTTGCACTGTGAATCAGATACCCTGGTGTTATTTGTAAATAGAGTGCTGTGCCCGAGGGGCTGACTTGTGTGCGGACTTGCACTACCTGATATTGCATTTATATGCTTATTGTTGGAAAAAGAATATTTTCAAAAGAGATTTTAAATTGAGCTAGATGTTTCTAAAGAATTTTCACGGTTTTACTATTTTTCTCAAAGGGTTGTACTGACGTTTATAGCATTTTGGAGTGCTCATACGTGTTTTCTTATCGCTCAGATATTATTCGCTCTTATTACCACTGAGTTGGAAGTACTCACTTTACTCCCTGCACCTCGTGTGCAGTTGCAGGTATTGTTCACTCGGTAGTGGGTTAGTAGCGAATTGAAGGTAATGCTATCGTAGCTAAGCAAGGTTACCGCCGGCGTTTGCGACACCGAGTTTCTTCTTCTTCTTGATTTCTAGATTTTACTCCATGTATTATAGATTTTGAAAGTGTAGTAAAGATCCTCCTAGATGCTCGTGACTTGTGACACCCCGGTCGGGTTGTGTGGGGTTGTAGTCCTGATTATTATTGCTGTTAAGCTGTATAACTTTACTCATTTATGTTTAAATAATTTTAAAAGGAAGTAAATTGGGTTAGTTGGCTGGCCTTGTCTTCACGAGAGGCGCCATCACGACCAGTGTGGGTTTGGGTCGTGACAAGTTGGTATCAGAGCCTAGGTTACTAGGTCTCATGAGTCATGAGCAGGTTTAGTAGAGTCTCGCGGATCGGTACGAAGACGTCTGTATTTATCCTCGAGAAATTGCAGAACCTTTAGGAAAACTTCACTTTCTTGGAATTCTTATCGTGCGTACTTGATTCTGCTTGAGACATAACTCTTGAAATTCCTTCCACACGTCTGTATGCGCACATGAGCGCTCAGTATTGTAAGTGCCTTGATGGCTTGTGATTCCCTGATCTAGGGGCGAGATGTGATCCCGTAAGTTTGATGTTGGGCCAGTCTGAAGGACTTGAGGTCGGATCTTTGCTTATGGCTTGAGCACCAAGGTGCTGATTTTATGAGCTGGTGTTATGAGTTTATATGTTCGGCATTGTCCCTAATTGTGGGAATGGTGGTTGGATAGCTACGTAATGAGTATGTTGGTACTGTGTAATGTTTCTATATGACTTGGTAATGACGAAGAAGTCTGCAGGATAGTAGATGGACTGTTAAGTGATTCGATTCCTATTGTGGCTTGATGTGTAGTCCGAATTATGGGCGCGTGAAGAATATTTCCGTATCTCCTAGTTGGAAGTTAAGTGCAATACTTATGGCGGAATGAGTTCAGACTCAGAAAGACTAAAATGGCTGTGTTATGTGTATGATAGTGGAAGATGTGCTGAAATACTAAATTGAGGCGAAGCAGGTAGGGTATCTCCTGCGGAGTGTTCTTAAAGGGTACGATTTTTATGTATATTGTTAGAAGATCTCATGTGTAATTGAAAGGTACGTGTTGTAATTTGAAAATTTGGGTCGCTTCAGAGAGTGGACTCAGCTGATGTGGGGATGAATGCGAGGTTTGTAGAGGATTCCAGTATCCGAGGATCTGTGTTTTCATAAACTAGTAAATGATTTGAGTTAATCTCACTATAATATTGTGGCATCATTAGAGTAAAAGTATTATGGGTTATTAAATGTGTCCTGATAGATGGCTTCGAGCCAAGTTGGGGAGGTTGCTATTGATTAGCTGATTGCACGGTTGTGTGCTATGTTGTTTCCATTTTGAGGTATGCTGGCGGATCCGTCCTGGTTGCAGAAAATGAGCCGAGGATGGCACGAGTGAAGCAAAATTTTGATAAAGGTGATATGGTGCTTCGTAGATGTGAGGAAATAATAGGATGTCTTGAGCAGTTGGTGATAAAGGATGCTCAATGTATAGAGAAAGAAGATGTTCGTTTGTATAGGAATGAGGTCATATCCTTCGGTGTCAGAGTGCTAATAAGGCACGAGTGGTTCTGTTCGTTACGTCAAGTAATTTGCAGTTGGAATAGGAGTGAATGACTCTCGAGAATGGTTTTATTGTGTTCGAGATTTTGCATGTAATCATCAGGTGTCTAAGGTAGTGTATGTGGCTAGAGACTGTGTTTCCATTAGGAAGAGATCAAGACTTGTGGTATCTTATGCTAATTATGGGATTCTATGTATCAGTATCTGGGAAGTAATGGTACGAATTCCGATTCGCATGAAGTTCTTCAAGTAAAGCATTCTGGAACGTGGTATTTCTGGGAAGCATTGAGAGAGTAATCGGTGGCCTATAGGTCTTAGACAGTGTAGTCTTATGTTCGAATCTCCTGTGGTGAGCCTGGATTGAGGCATTGTGATGCTACAACAAGGATAAATATCAAGTTGATGATGAATAAAAAGAGAAATTTGATAGACGTAATAGCTTGATAATAGACCGAATCGGTATGGTAAAGGTATGATTAATTCCTTGTATGTGTTCGAAGTAATGGGCTTTTACAGGCATTTTGCAGCAATGCTTTTGGGTTTTGACGGCTTGTTCAGCTTGGTTTGAACAAAGGGATTCAGACCTGGTAGTATAGTTTGTACAACTGGAGTTGGCAGAGATGTTCTTGTTGGGTTTTACCGTGGTTTGAAGATGAGTATAATTCTTATGGGTATGCGAAGCATAGAGTGTGTAATAATTTTTCTTCTAAATAGGATCAATGAAAGTCCTTGACTAGTTGCGTGCGTCGATGTCTGCGGTGCAGAAGGGAGATAAAAGTTCTCATGTTATCCTAGTGTGGCTTGGTATATTAGATTTTGCATGTGATGTTGAGCTGTAGACTGGTTGTCGCAATGTGGGTTATTCTAGTCTATTGTGCTATGGGCTATGTCGGAAAATGCCACCGGTTGCGTGGCGAGGTGCATCGGATGATGTTATAGCAGAGTGGTTGGTATTCCAAGGATCAGCGGACGATTGGGAAGGATTGCTTTCCTTAATTAGGCCTTTGTGACGGATGTCAGTATAGCGGTTTCTACCAATGATTCAGTTCCGGTATTGAGGGACTTTTTCAAATGCATTTCTTGTGGCCGGGCATGTTGTCGGGCGAGATTTTGGATTTCGGTATTGATTTGGTGTCGGGCACCGTATTGTACGGCTCCGGTATAAGTTATAGTAGTGGAAGAAACAGCTTCAGGCTTCTTGGTAATGAGTTTGTTGGTAAGCTGATTGGCTACGTATCCAGATTGAGATGGCTTGTTTGGCCGATATGTATCGTTGAGGGATAGGTTGAATCTATCATTATTGAGCTTGTTAGTGATCTGGGGAGATCTATGAGTTGTTGTTTCGGTGCTATGAGGCGTTGTGATTTTCAGACTGTAGGCACATATAGTGCGCTGCTATCGAGATTCATAGTGGAAGTTGAGGGGGAAGGAACTCGGTTGTGTTTGAGTTTTGTAGTTTACAACGCTATATGTAGATATTGTATGCACTCAGTATGCTTACGACCGGTACTCGGTATTCTGTTGTAATGAGCAAATTTGGCTCGATGTGCATCTCCTTATGTGAGATATATGTGTGGATCGGGTGGCACACCGCCATGGATATCTGTGGATCGGGTGGCACGCCGCCACGGGTATGTTATTTGGATCGGGTTGCACGCCGCAACAGTGTGATATTGAGAATATCTTTCCATATATTACCTTACTTCCTGGCTTCTGAAGAATTTGAGTTACAACTCCTTTGTTTGAGTCATTTGTCATGATTTGAGTATGTTCAGACCGCCCATCATTGGTGCGTGGATTATGCAATTTATGGCTTAGGCCTGTGATGAGTTGTCATATCACCCGAGTGGTGCATTGAATTCAAGGTGATCGTGGAGTTATTAATGAACGCGAACAGATTTGATTATAGCTTGTTGGAAGGATAATATCGAGGTTCGAGTTTATTCTGAATATTGACGTGAGGTTCTGATTTTAAGTATGATTTCGGAAATCTGTTGTGGTATTAGTCAAAAGGGGAGTGGCTTCATGAGTGGTTGATCTGAGAAATGGTTACGGTTTTCTGTGTGTTTCATTATCATTGATAGGATATGAAGTGTTGGAATGGGGCTTTAGCTATTGAGAGGTTTCTATCGGTATATGGTTGTTATGGACAGCTACTGTGAATAAAAGTTATCGTTTCAGATGCTGGATTATGTGGTATATCATGTGATTTAATTGAGGATGCAATTATGGGTTATTACAGCTGGTTCGGTACTATTCAAAGAATAGGTGTGAGGTTTGATCGTATTGATGGTTTCAGAAGTGAAAAGGTAGTTCTGTAAATTAAGGGCTAGACTGGATTGGGTAATTTCAGCCATGTTGTGTTGTCAGACCTATAAGAGATAGGGTGACGAGGGATCACCCTGGGTATATGCTTGGTAAGGTCATTTAGCTATTGGTTGGCTTCTAGGACAGCTCTGGGTACGCTCAAGGACGAGCGTTTGTTTAAGTTGGGGAGGATGTGATGACCCGGACCGTTGTCACATGAGTTACCGCCCCGCTTTCCCCATATTATGTTGCTTTATGCTTCAATATCAGTATTTGAATGAATCGGATAGAATTGAGTTGGTTTTAGTTGGAAATGAGGCACTTAGCCTCTTAGAAGGAAGCTTGTTTTGGAAAAGTCAACCAGACGTTGACTATATAGTTAGAAGGCTCGGATGTGAATTTTGGTAATTTGGTTAGCTTCGGGGGATGATTTGTGACTTAGGAGCGCGATCGGAATTTATTTTGGAGGCCCGGTGTAGAATTAGGCTTAAATTGGCGAAGTTAGAATTTTGGCGAATTCCGGTTGATAGGTGAGATTTTGATCCGGGGGTCGGAATGGAGTTTCGAGAGTTGCTGTAGCTTCGTTGGGTAATTTTGGATATGTGTGCAAATTTTCAGGTCATTCGTACATCGTTTGGTCGGGTTTTTGATCGAATGCGCATTTCGAAAGTTTTGAAGAAACTTAGGCTTGAATCCGATGTGAATTGATGGTTTTAGCATTGTTTGATGTGTTTTGATGATTGGAACAAGTTTGAATGATGTTATGGGTTATGTTGGTGCTTTTTATTGAGGTCCCGGGGGCCTCGGGATGATTTCGAATGGCTAACGGGGAGTTTAGAGTAGGAAAATATTGCAGAAAATGCAGCAGCAGGTCCAGGCCAGATTTGGCCTTCGCGTTCGCGAAGGAAGGTCCGCGTTCGCGTAAGGGAAAGTCCTGGAGCATCGCATTCGCGGTGAGAAGCACGCGTTCGTGTAGAAGAGAGTTGGGTCCCTGAGTCTTTGTGCTTCGCGTTCGCGTATAGAGCATCGCGTACGCGAAGGGCACTGGGAGTGTGCATCGCGTTCGCGTGACGGGTGTCGCGTTCGCATAAGAGAAATGGAGGTTCCGTAATATTTGTTCTTCGCGTACGCATCATAAGACTCGCGTTCGCGTAGTAGTAGCAGCTAAAGTATCGCGTTCGTAGGTAAGCCACCGCGTTCGCGAAGGGTAAAATTGGCCAGTGGAATTTTTGTGCATCGCGAACGCGAGAGGGACCTCGCATTCGCATAGAAGAAATGTCACCTGTGCAGAATGTTTTAAGAATATTTCATCCGCAACTTGGGTTCATTTTCCACCATTTTTTAGCAAGCTTTGAGAGCTTTGAGGCGAGTTTGAAGAGGGATTCAAGGAGAAATGATTGGAGGTAAGTCCCATGGCCTAGAAACACCATTTAATTGAAGATCCATCTTTTAATTCTCTGAAATTTGGGTAAAAATTGAAGAAACTAGGGCTTGGTTTTTGAAGTGTAAATTTGAAATTTGAAATTTGAAGGGGCATTTGAACCCCGATTTTAATGAATTTTATATGTACGGACTCGTGGCCAGACGAAGAATTCAGTGATGTGAATTTCGTAATTTTTCGAGAAGTGGGCCCGGGGCTCGGGTTTTGCTAGTTTCGAGATTTTTAATATTTTTCGATTGTTTTCGATTGGGTATTGTTCCCTTAGCATATTGTAATGCATTCGCTCTGATTTTGGTTAGATTCGACGCACGTGGAGGTCGAATTGAGGGTCAAAGGCATCGCGAGCTAGAGATTTCACCGGTTCGAGGTGAGTAATACTTGTGGATGATATCCTGAGGGTCTGAAATCCTAGATTTGCATATCATAGTGCTGTATTGTGGTATGAGCGTGGGGTAGAACACCGTTGGGGATTGTGACTTGGTCTGTCCCGGTTGTTGATTTTACTGCGTGATTGACTGAAACTTACTTGATACTATTATGATTTGGGCTGATTGCCATATGTTGGGCTTCATGCCGATTATTTGGATCCTTCGGGGATCGGTATCACTGTTTTGCATTACTTTGCATATTATTTGGTCTCAGTCCAAGGTTTTAATATGGTTTTGCAAACTCAGCTATTTTTTTTCCTAAGATTTGAAAACTTAAACAATATGTTATTGACGTTTTGAGTTGAGGACCCTCATGTTAATATTGCCCAAGTGGCTTATGTGCATTTCTGGACTGAGCATGGATCGGGCTGCGCGCCGCAGCAGTGTTATAGTGATTTTTGAATATAAGGATGGCTCGGGCTGCACGCCACAGCGATGATATATTGATAGAGGCCGAGAGCCTGTGTGAAGCCAAGACATGGTTGATATTGCACTTGGGCTATAGGAGCCCCTCCGGAGTCTGTACACACCCCAGTGAGCGCTGGATCGGGCTGCGCGCTGCAGCGATACTGTATTGATATTGAGGCCGAGGGCCTAGTTGATGCCACGAGATGACTTGATTATAGCGCTTGGGCTGTAGGAGCCCCTCTGGAGTCTTCATACACCCCTAGTGAGCGCCGTCGACGTTAAATGGATCAGACTGCACGCCGCAGTGGGTACCGGAGTGTACCATTCATATGCATTGCATTGCATTCACGCATTGATTCCTGTCTGTACTATGTGGCATGACATTTAGCACTCTCATATCATTGGCATCCATGCTATTTCTTGCACTGTGAACCAGATACCCTGGTATTATTTGTAAATAGAGTGATGTGCCCGAGGGGCTGACTTGTGTGCGGACTTGCACTACCTAATATCGCATTCATATGCTTACTGTTGGAAAAAGAATATTTTCAAAAGAGATTTTAAACTGAGCTAGATGTTTCTAAAGAATTTTCGCGGTTTTACTATTTTTATCAAAGGGTTGTACTGACTTTTATAGCATTTTGGAGTGCTCATACGTGTTTTCTTATCGCTCAGATATTATTCGCTCTTATTACCACTGAGTTGGAAGTACTCACTTTACTTCCTGCACCTCGCGTGCAGTTGCAGGTATTGTTCACCCGGTAGCGGGTTAGTAGCGGATTGAAGGTATTGCTATCGTAGCTAAGCAAGGTGATCGCCGGCGTTCGCAGCACCGAGTTTCTTCTTCTTCTTGATTTTCAGATTTTACTCCATGTATTATAGATTTTGAAAGTGTAATAAAGATCCTCCTAGATGCTCGTGACTTGTGACACCCCGGTCGGGTTGTGTGGGGTTGTAGTCCTGATTATTATTGCTGTTAAGCTGTATCACTTTACTCATTTATGTTTAAATAATTTTAAAAAGAAGTGAATTGGGTTAGTTGGTTGGCCTTGTATTCACGAGAGGCGCCATCACGACCAGTGTGGGTTTGGGTCGTGGCATACGATTACTAGTGAGTAATAAATACTGTGGGTATAACGGAAAAATTTGTCTTCTGTTGGTATGCATAAAGTGAAAGTAAAAATGAACAAAGGGAGTATTTGATTAAAAGAAATATTTAGTGTAATAAAATCATGTTTCAATAATCAAACGGTCCACAATAAGTGACCAATTTATTTTGGGCATACTCATTAAGGAAATACTAAAATCTAGATAAAAATAGTTAGTGTGACTAAACTACCCTTAATTAAATGTTGCAGCATAATCTAATGTGATGAGTAAAAGACTTTTTAGGGATACGTACATAAACGTAATTTTAGAAAAATAAATTAAATTTTCTTTTTGATTATATAAATGGCCACTTATTTTGTACCAAAATAAAAAATAAATTGGTCACCGGAGGAAGTAGTTGTCTATTGTCAAGGGCAATTTTGTCAATTCGAATGTTTATCCAAGTATCACTAATCCTGTATTGTTATTCCCTTTCTCTGTGTTATACAAAATAATGATATAAAGTTATACAGGTACTTAGTTATACTGAAATTAATATGGTACCCAAACGTTGTATTCCCTTCCACGTACATCGAACTATTTTTGCATTAGTCTCTTTGTCTTCCGCTTTCAACAATGTTTTGCCTTTCCGAGAAACTGGTAAAAGTAAAATTTACTGTATATACTTCACTGGCTTTGACAGTTTAATCAATGCAAAGTGAGACTATTACCCGTAACAAAACTGATGAAAAAGATACTCCCCAGTCTTATTTTTAATAACAACAACAACAACAACAACCCAGTATATTCCACAAAGTGGAGTTTAGGGAGGGTAATATGCAGACAGGCCTTACCCCTACCCGAAAGGGCAGAGAGGCTGTTTCCAATCGACCCTCGGCGCAGGGAAGAGAAGGAAAACAAAAACAGAAACACAAACAGCATTAGTTACTCCAGCATAAATCGCATAAATAATTATCTGAACATAAGAGTCATAAGTACCATAAATAGACTGGCATGCAATAATATTAAAACAGTAACTACCAGAAATGACTACCATAAGAGAACACAATACACGAATCATCTATGGGTAGCCCTACCTCGCCTCACCCAACCCCGGGAATGGAGTACGAAAAATCTATAAGCTCCTATCCTACAACTCTGATACTAGACCTCCAGACTTTCCTATCAAGGGTCGTGTCCTCGAAAATCCGCATCCTGGCCATGTCCTGCCTAATTACCTCTCCCCATTATCTCTTAGGCCTCCCTCTGCCTCGCCTCACACCGACCACCGCTAGCCGCTCACAACTCCTCACCGGGTCATCGGGGCTTCTCCTCCGCACATGCCCGAACCAACGGAGCCTCGCCTCTCGCATCTTCTCATCCACTGCGGCCACTCCCACCTTCTCCCGAATAACTTTATTCCTAATCTTATCTAACCTGGTGAGTCCGCACATCCACCTAAGCATCCTCATCTCCGCAACCTTCATCCTCTGAGCATGAGATTTCTTCACCGGACAACACTCCGTCTCATACAATATGGCAGGTCTAACCACAGCTCTATAAAACTTGCCCTTGAGTTTCTGTGGCACTTTCTTGTCACACAAGACTCCTGATGACAGCCTCCACTTCGACCACCCCGCCCCTATACGGTGAGTGACATCCCCGTCTATCTCTCCGTCCCCCTGAATCACCGATCCAAAATATCTGAAACTATCCCTCTTGGCTATGACCTGAGATCCAATCCTCACGTTCCCTCCCACTTCGCTCGGCTCGGCGCTAAACTTGCACTCCAGGTATTCTGTCTTAGACCTGCTTAGTTTGAAACCCTTAGACTCGAGAGTCTGTCTCCATACCTCTAGCCTCTCGTTAACACCGACCCTCGTCTCGTCTACCAGGACTATGTCGTCAGCAAATAGCATACACCAAGGCACATCCCCTTGAATATGACGTGTTAAAGCATCCATCACCAAGGCAAACAAGAGAGGGCTAAGCGCAGATCCTTGGTGGAGCCCCATAACCACTGGGAAATGGTCTGAGTCGCCACCCCATGTCCTGACCCTAGACTTAGCTCCATCGTACATGTCCTTGATTACTCTGATGTAGGCTTCCGGCACGCTCTTAGCCTCCAGGCACCTCCATAGCACCTCCCTAGGGACCTTGTCATACGCCTTCTCCAAGTCGATAAACACCATGTGCAGGTCCTTCCTCTTATCCCTGAACTGTTCCACCAATCTCCTGACAAGGTGGATAGCTTCTGTGGTGGAGCGACCCGGCATGAAACTGAACTGGTTCACGGAAATCGATGTCGACTCCCTCACCTTATTTTTAAGTGAAATTATTTTTTTTTTTCCGTTTTAAAAATAAATAATTTTTTTTAAAATTTAAAAATAATTTAGTTTAAAGTTACAATTCTACCTTAATAAAATTTTTTATAACCACATAAATAATTTTGCTCTTTTTTTACCAGTGAGCACCACAGATTACAAAATACTTTATTTTTTGTTCTCGGTCGCTATGTTGAGATAAATTGGAACGGAAGGAGAGTAGTAGGAAAATCACAATAAATTATTTTTTGTAAAATAAGTACTCCCTCCGTTTCAATTTATGTGAACCTATTTCCTTTTTAGTCTGTGCCAAAAATAATGACCTGTGTCCTATTTAGAAACAATTTACCTTTATGCAATGATTTATAGCCACACAAAATATGTGTGCTTCATTTTACACCACAAGTTCAAAAATCTTCTCTCTTTTCTTAAACTCCGCGTCCAGTCAAATGAGTTTCCGAAAGTATCTGGTAAAACGATTTAAATCTTCTTCACATGACAAAGAAAAGGGGCAGAAAACCTCCTGAGTCCTCCGGTTAAAATTTAATTATCAGCACT
Organism: Nicotiana glauca; assembly: GCA_026770625.1. Lineage (NCBI taxonomy): Eukaryota > Viridiplantae > Streptophyta > Magnoliopsida > Solanales > Solanaceae > Nicotiana > Nicotiana glauca. The sequence continues at coordinate 20,280 of MU767303.1, read as the reverse complement.
CTGCAGCTGAGGTAACTTTTTTTCGTTGCTCGCTCCATCCTCTACTAGTAGAATGAGATTATTTTGAAGTACTAAATTAGAAAACGAAAAGGGTGAAGCTTGGTACTCAAAACCAGCTTCTTCTTTTTTCTCTTGCAAATTTTGTGCGGAAAAAGTTGTTTGAATTTTATTTTTAGAAAGATTCTAGTCCTTGCTTCAAGTTTGAAACTTTTTCCTTTCCTAGGGTTTCTTTTTTATCCTTTTACATTTACTGGAAATCTAGAAGGTTTAACATGCTAGTCTTTTATGCTAATTTCATGTTTAACAAACAAAGTGTGTGCTTGGTACAAAGAAAAATGTTTTTCAAGTTTTCTATGTTTGGTTTGCTTAAACGTTTTGAAAAGCGTTTATTCATGAACTCATTTTTCGTGAAAACATTTTCCCTCGTACCAAACACAACCTTAAAAATAGCCTCTGTTTTAAAAGGCAGAATTGGGACTCGCCTCGGTGCGGAGCTCTCGTAAAACGCCTTTGGACTTATGTGTAGGGCTTAGTTACATGAGACATACACCTCGGCTATCGATGCTTACGCCTGGGATGCACCTAGCATACTGGGATCTCTTAACCTTGTAATTACTCAAATTGTGTGTGACTAACCTTGTAATTTCTAAAAAAAAATTAATAAATTATTGTCTATTCAAAATTACTTTTTTTCTTAATCATAAATTATTAAGTTGAGAGTATTTTATGTCATAATTAAAATAAAAATTATTGCACGTTATCTACTAAGACTGCTATAATAGTAAATTTTAATTAAATCGTTCAAAAGTATTTATTTATTAACTTTTGTTATGTCTTTATTATATAATAGTCCATAAAAATTTTTTATAATTATTTTCTAAATAGTATTTGTTTCACATTTTGCAACATACAATACTTATTAATTTAAGGGCTCATTATTAGCTAGCGTAACTATTTACAAATAATTAGTTATCGTGGTATTCTATGGTGAATTATGTGTCATTTTATCAACTTGTTGAAACTTAAAAATAAATAATGTTAGAGAATCATATTTAAATTGTCAATTATGTTTTTACATAAATTCTTTCAAATAGAATGCATATTAAATAAAATGAGTATTTAAAAAACATATCAAATTATAATATCGAAATTCCTTCAAGATTCATTACTCATTAAGAGATACATATAAAAATTTGTATCGAATATATTACTTTTGATGTTTGAGATGTAAAGACGGTGTAACTAATTTGCATATTATGATATATTTCATACTTTTCGTATCATTCATAGTCGAATTATAATTTATGAGTATTTTAAATCAATTAGTTGTTATAATTTTATGATTTCAATGTAGTCTCTATAACTATTTTTTATTTTATATTATCTTAAAATTTTTGAAATTAGTAAAATTTAAAGATATGTGGGACTTACGCCCCATGTTTCAGGGCTTATGTTTCACCTCGTCAGAGATAAAATGCTTCGCCTCATGCCCCCGCCTTTTAAAACATTGAAAATAACTAACTTTCCCATAAAAATTTTCGTGTGATAAAATCATTCTTTGAGCTCATTTTGTAAATTCTGATTGGTTAAAGTTTACTAGTAAAAGAATTTAAACTTGTTTGATTTGTTTGGGATTCCATTTTGATGCTCTATTGCATTTGATGAAATCCTTCGTCGTATACGGTAGTGACATGTTTAATCTTACTTTCATATTTATATGACATGGATATTCTGCTTGAGATAACCTTCATAAGTGGGCTACTTTTTTCGCTGACATACATTTAGATTATGCTTTTCCTTCCTACAGCCAAAAAATTTATCGACTTGCTTGTTTTTGATTCCTATCCTATATTTAGAATTTGGTTGTTTAAACCTTGAGATGTTTTACTTAAAGGAAAAAATGCTTATAAATCTTATGGATTACTACTATTTTAGTATATTCAGCCTTGATAAGTAAAGTCGGTTCGAGCCGTGGAAACAGCCTCTTGCAGAATGCAGGGTAAGCCTGCGTACAATAGATCTTTGTGATCCGGTCCTTCCCCGGACCCCGTGCATAGCGGGAGCTTAGTATACCGGGTTGTATGTATGAGCCTCGATAAGTAACTCACTTTAAATTCATATTATTTCTTTATCAGGTTTTAGCTTTCCATCTTGTTACCCTTCTCAGGTAAAAAAGAAAAGAAGTTTTGAAGATTGTTACTGTTTCTGTGGTTATGTATATGATGGGAAATGAAGATAAAACGCTGCTTTGTTACTGTCATTGGGGAAGAAAAAATAAGGTGCTACGAGATGGATCCATTTTGTATATGGGAGGTATTACTGATCTGATTATTATGAAGACAGGTATAAAGTACAATGATTTTGTGAATGCAGTTTTTGACCGATTAGGCATTGATCCTTCGGATAAGATCTTGCATTTTACAGTGAAGTTTGATAGGTCCGAATTGATACGGCTGAGGGATCAAGAAGGTGTCGATACCCTGTTACAATTTAACGATGGTTTTGCTCATGTTTATGCATCGAGTTTGAAAAAGGAGCTTTATTTTAGACTGCCCTCATATGCCCCGGAAAAAGTTGAACTTATTGGAAAAGCAATTTCTGATAGTAATCCTGCACATGTGTATGATTATCCTGATCCTCAATTCAGTGATTTTTACAAGCAGAAAGCAGATAATTGCTTTGATACGGATGATGTTATGACTTATGCCAAGATTCTATGTCCACATTAGGAAGGTATCCATTAGACCATTACTGAATTTAATGTGATTTTCAGTTGGCTCGAGCCTCATCCAGAAGATCAAGAAGACAGAGCTTGGGTCAGGGCAGAGTTGCCTGTGGGAACTTTAAACATGTGTGTACTGATTCCACTTCTGATTGACTTACATTTTCTCATCAAGTTCAGTGCGAAATGGGCAAGAAAGGTTTGTACGTTGTATATCCTAGGAAAGGGGAAGTGTGGGCACTTTTCAAGGATTGGGATTATTGTTGGAGCTCCGATCCAAAGAACCATAGGAAGTACAAGTATGTAGTTGTGGAGATTCTTTCTGATTACGTTGAGGATGTTGGTGTCCAAATTGGTTACTTAGATAAAGTGACTGGTTTTGTTAGCCTTTTCGAGCGAACAAGGATTACTGTATCTGGTACATTCTTCGTAAAGCCAAATGAACTTTACAATTTCTCTCATCGAATTCCCTTTTTCAAAATGACTGGAACTGAAGGAGAGGTTGTACCAGTGGGATCGTTTGAACTTGATCCTGCTTACCCCTTGATCCAGATGTATTTGGTACCCTGTCAAAGTTAAGGAAGAAAGCAGGACTTCAAATTCTCAACTCTTAGCATGCAACAGCAAGGATCAAAGAACACCTGAGAATACAACGTCTCTGAAGTCAGGGAACTTGAAAGCCATTCATGCTACTGATGGAGAGTCTTCTATGGAGGTTGACTTGGAACTGAGATTATGGTGTGATGGGACTCAAGAATGAATTGGTTCTCCTGGATTTAGAGAAACTTGGAACTGAAATAGTTCTTCATCTGTTGCTACATTAACACACCTATGGCCTTTTCTTCTCAACATTTTCTTGCTTGATGATTTAGGTGGAACACAACTATAGGGAGGGTAATGCAATAGCACACATGAATGTGGAGTTTTTGGAAGTCCATCCCCTTTTGTAATAGGTTTCTACACCCAAGCCAAGACTATCCAAGGCTTCTATATAATATATATGTCTCTTTATCAGAAAAAAAGAGAAGATTAGAAGGATCTGTAGACAGATTCTTTGTCTTCTGCTTTACTCCGTGAAGGTGTTTTTGCCTGAATTTGCAGATGGTGTCATTATAAATCTTAAGATACGATACTTTAGATAATAGAATCGCTGACATTGTGGCTGAACACTTTTGTCTGGAATGAGATGGTTGCTGGAACATGTAGTGAGGATGTTAACGGACAAGTTTGTTCTTTTAGAAGGCGTCTGTTGTTGTAATCTATCATATTTGTCCAGGGGAATGGTAAACTTGAAAGTTTCAGGCTTATCTTATTTTCAGTTACTGCGATCGTTCAACTTGAATTTGGAATTGAATAACCATGTGACTTGGTTGAGATTGACAGTTGATTTCTTTAATGTTAATTGATTTCAATGGCAATAATGATAATGATTTCCGAATTGAAGATTGACAAACCAAAGAACTAAAGTGTCTCTTGGATTGTATTGAGAAACCGGAAATTCTGAAATAAAGGCAACTTAAAAGAAGAAGGTTGGAAGACACCAAAAACACAAGTTGAACACCTTTTCCTACGATCATTATGACCTCTATATTTATGTCAATCAAGTCTCCTGATGAAATTTTGAAGGCAATGGAAGAAAAACACAGCAACAAAAGGATAATGTATTGAAAAGTTTCTTGTGATTAAGTATTTGAGTTTGAAATGATTGACAAATAGATCAGTCATAGAACCAATGAAGAAGATATTCTCCACTTTGCAATGGTCCTTCTCTTCTTTAGCACTTCACAGATGCTCCTATTGAAAATTCATTCGACTTGTAAAATGTTCAGAAGAACACATTAGCCTGATTATCAAAGATATTTCGCGTCAATTGTTTACTCTCTTTCTCTACTCTTTTCCCCTTCTCAATAGCTGAACAGTCGACTGAATGTAAACGAGTAATTGTTAGAGCAGAGTGAATACATATGGACGATAAGGGTATGTCGATTGTTCAAAGAGGGACTAAAGTAAAATAGTTAAAACCAGTGACTCGATTACAGGAGACCCTTGTTGTTAATACATCAAGGGTGGTACAGTTTCACCCGGAGGCACTCTCAGCTATATGCAAAGGACTACAGCCACACTCCATAGAGACCAAAAACCTATTTGGCATGGTAGGTAACCTGCAACATCAAGCCAGAAACATACTTTTAGGTGGCTCGAACAGGACATTGATGGGTTCAATTTTGACAGGTGGATATACCATTTCCCTCAATTAAGAAAATCCTCTATATGCAGAACTTATGAAATCCGTAAACAAAAGTTTAAAAAGAAGCCTTAATGGAACAAGCTACTACTTGAAATGATTTGAGTACATTTTGCTAGGATGTTCCAAGCTAATGGTGCCTACGACGATCCTTCTCCCGAGATGAATAAGACTGGTAGTCACGATCTGCATACACGGAAAATTGTCAAGTACAGTCCATCAGGAGTCAGGACTCATTATCAGACAAAAGTATATTGTTGTTTACCTCGAGAAGAATGATGTTTTGGTTTCTCCGAGTGACCTGCAATATATAGATGAGCTTGAATAAGTTAAACCAGAAAAACTAGCCAATGAGAAGAGACTGGGCATTGCCAAGCCTATCTGAATTTTGAGAAGTCTGGCATTAGACAATCATGAATCAACCAGAACGTACCTTTGTCTCTTGAACGATGACTCCTTTCCTTGGATTTATCCCTGTCCCTTTCAAAGTCTTCTCGCTCCCTTTCCCTGTCAGATTCCCTTCCCCTATCACGTTCACGAGACTTTAGTCTTTCCTTATCCCTCTCTCTCTCCCTTTCTCTGCCCCTTTCCCTCTCTCTCTCCTTGTTCTTTTCTCCACCAGCATCTGTTCTATGGTCAGTTTTTCCAGGCTCTTCTTTTGACTCCCCTTCTGAAGGCATGCCGCTTTTGGAGTCATCATCGCTCTTCTTTGAGTCCTTCAACTTATCAAGGGAAGCTTTCATTACTCCCTCTTTAGCCACTTCCTGGTTTCCTGGTGTACCATTATCTTCATTTAATGGTTGACCATCCAACAAACCTTCCTATAAAGAGGGGGTAGGGAGAGATTAATATCAAATTGGAAGTATCCTATAGTAGATGGCTATCAATTGAAAGACAGGATAAGTGTTTTACCTTAGATACAGGGAGCGACGATGAGTCCCGTGATCTGTTTGACGTAGCAAAGGAGCCTCCTTCCTTGCATACAGGAATATATTGTGCCTTTGGAAGACTGTAAAGATGAGCGAGAACTCTGCAAACTTCATCTATGCCAGCCTTGTCTGCATCAAATGCTTTCCACCAAGGAGGATTCTCTGGGAGCGGCACTTGAAATCTACGGGCTGCAGCATATACAACTCCACAGGCAACAACCTCGCTCTTGAATCTTACACAGAGTGTTGTGCGCAAGCTGTTTACAGAGAAAATCACCCAGTAGGGTTTTATTGTTTAGAAACATTATCATTTCTGGGAAATGAGTTAAATAGAAATTTTAGGCAAATTAATTATTAATCACTGCTCAATTAGTTAAGCTTCATCCAAGATTACCATGACATTTGTTGGACGAAAAGATATAGATGCCAAAAGAAACGAGATACTTTGATCAAATTAGAAGGAACTTTCCACTACATCCCAATGCCAAAAGAAACGAGATACTTTGATCAGAGTAGAAAGAACTTCCCACTACATCCCAGTAAAGGTTTGAAATAAGCAATTGTGATACCATTTAGCTTGCCCTTTCAGATAATAACGATAGTGTTTTCTGAGTTTTCTTCTTGCTTTGGTATAACAGTACCCTCTATGTGGCCAAAGACAGAGTTACTGTATACTGGATGACAGCTTCTTTAAGTTCTTCAACTAAATGTTAATAACATGAGGAAAAGGATGTAGACAGCACCTGTTTAATTTAAAACAAGCAACGACATAATAAATCGAAAGCAATGGTTATAATTCTCCTGGAACAAAGGATGAAGACTGTAAAAACCGATACAATTCGTCACAGCATAGAAAATTGGAAATGGAAAACGAGAAAACATTACGAAAGAAAAAACAAATATCAAAAAGCTTTACCCACTTATAGTCTTTTGATTACCGTTACATGACCTTTTCATTTTAAGGACAGGTATGGATCTTGAAAATTGTCATATATTGATCATACCTAGCATAAGTTATCACCTAAAAGATTTAACTAATTTTCAAGCTAACATCGGAGTTTATGCTTCCAAAGAAATAGATGTACAGCTTTTAAGTGTTTCAAGTTGACAACACAATGTAATATAAGTAGAAAGATGGCGAAAACACAGATATATCTTAATCAATTTTAGAGTACTGGGCGTTAAATGTCTACATTATACACAAAGGTCATCAGCCACTACTAAAACTTGTACTGTTATACCAATTCAAAATACTTTCCGTGGTCAAAGCCTACATAAAATCATATTCAGATAAACATAACCGCATCTAACATGCTCACCTGTCATTTGCAAGATTCCAAGCTTCTTGTCTCAATTTTGCAGGTGCTTCAAGAGTTGCAAGGTAATTTGATATAAATTTATGAGGATGCTCGACATGGCAGATGAAACCCATCTCTTTTAAAAGATGTCTCTCTGTTCTGATTAGGTCTGCTTTCAAATCAACATATTTCTGCAAAGAGACCAAAAATCTTTATCTTATATGATGTCATTACATGTAGAAACCCCCTGAGTAAACACCAAAAAGATGTAAGAAAATGCAAACTTGGAGGGCACAAATGCATCTGACCGAACACACCCCCCCCCCCCCCCCCAAACACAAAAAAAAAAAAAA
>MU767296.1:7339-43571 GCA_026770625.1 Nicotiana glauca | reverse complement strand
GGGTTATTTTTTCCAACACCAAACCAAGTCAAACCAACCCATGATCGGATTTTTTTTCCGGTTTGATTCGGATTATCGGTTTGGTGCGGTTTATCGGTTTTTTTGGTACACTCCTAGTTTCATGTATAGCTCATTGAATTTTATCTAAGTACTATAACATTAAAATCATACTTTTTGTCACGTTAAAATAATTTACTCCAAAAATACAATGATTGTAAAGTCAATTTACAGTGCGAAGTTTGTGGCACGTCACTCGTCATGTCAGCACTTTGATATTCTGTAAATTCCGAGTCAGGAAATAAGAGTGTTACCATGTTAAAATTTTGACTACCCATAAATAAAAGACAACAAAAAGAAATTTAAGAAAAACAAAAAAAATTACAATATCAAAATAGTTCAGTGCTAGCAAAAAATTTCGGCTAGCACTTCCTGAATAGTTTTGGAAAGCCATGACCTTCCTGAACCGGCTCGAGCCGTGAGGAGTGAGAAGGAGGAAGAAAGAAACTGAGCCGGCTCGAGCCGTGAGAAGGAGGAATAAAGAAACTGAAATTAGAGGAACCAAATAAAATTTGTACCTAGTTGCTCATGGTTTTTCTTTATCTTGGTCTTTATTATAAGCGGAGGTGCAATTAGAGTTGTTGCTATGCCTTCGACAAAACTTAATAGTTTTAAATTTTGTATTTTTATTTATGAAATTTACTTAATATATACACATAATTGGACAAAGGTCAATTCTGCCCTTAAAAGTATTATAAATAGAATGACCATGCCCTTCATTTCATTTTTTGTGCAAAAAAACCATCATAAGTGAAGTAGACCAGTTATACCTCTGAGCGGGGTATCAAATGGGCGGGTCGAGTCGGATACAAGCGAGTCAAAATGGATAATTCTGACTCGTATTTGAGACAGATAAAAAAGGGATTATCCGGCGGATAATATGGATATCCATATTATCCATGGCCTCTTGAATATGGTCACTTATGGGTTAATCTTTCAAACTTAAGGGGCCCCAATTTGAGGCTTTATATATATAAAAATTATACATTAGTTATCCATTTGGTTAACTATTTTTTAAGTGGATGCTATGGTTCTTATCCATATTCAACCCGTTTTTAAATAGTTCATTATCCAACCCATTTTTTGATGGATAACATGGGTGGATAATTGTTTTCTTTTAACTATTTTGCCACTTAAACATCCGAGCACTAACAGATTCCGACTAAGATATAAAGTCACTTAAAATATTATTTTTTTCCCTAGTTGGAGTTGCACATTGAAAAAAAAGGGACCTTTATACAAATAGCCAACATGATTTGCTCTTTATTTACTTTTTGTAGCCGATACATAAATTATAAACTAATTATACACATATATATATATATTTTCCCATTTTAATTCATGTGAACCTTTTCACTTTTGAGATTCAAACTATGTAAACCTTGATCAACAATTTGAAATTTATTTTTTTTAATTATATTGACATGAGAAAAGTTATAATTTATAGTACATTTTATATAGTTTTTAAATATTTAATTTTTATCTTTAAAATATTAAATTACTTTAATCTAATTTAGCTTCGAAGATTAGTCATATTGACTTTTAGAAAGCAAAAATTTCACATAAAATAAAACAGAGGAAGTATTATACAAAAACTATGTATATATTATAATGAACAATCTATTTTTAGGGTAAATTTCAATAATAATCATTCAAGTTAAGCTTTATAACGCACATCGTTTTTTTATAACACAAAAATTATCTTTCTAGAGCCGAGTTAACAGAAATGTAAAAGTGGTTGGAAAATGCTATTTTCGCCTGAAAGTGGCATGACTATCTTAACTTGCTTAATAAAAAGAATTAATTTCATAGATATCTCTCCATGTTTCTGTAATCCCCGTAAATTCAACTTAGGTATGAATAAGTTAAAGGAATAGTAAGGTTATATTTTGGACATGTGAAGTCCCATTGGGATGATTATGGGTGAAATAGTTGTTTCAAAATGTAGATGGAAAGTGAGGTGCATAAGATTTGATAAAATTGACTAAGTTTGCAGAAGGTTTGGCTTCCATCAAGTTTTAGTAAAAATGTGTAAGGAATTGGGGAAAACTCAAAGCATAAAAGTTGCAGACCTTTGAAATAGCTTTCCAACGATATATTATGGAGCCCAAACGGATCTATGTGCAAAACGTTATGTGCGTTTTCAGAACAGTACGCATATGCGCGCCCGGTAGCGCGAACACTAGCGCGAACAAGCCTCCAGGTGCGCGATCGCGCTAGTGGGAGGCAGTGTTATTGCTGTTTAGCGTGAACAAGCCTCTAGGTGCGGGAACGCACTAGTGGGGGGGGGGGGTCATTTTAAAGCTATATTTCGTCCCCCACAGCCCCAAAACTTAAAAACTTGCTCTAGAAAAGGGAACTCTCAAAAACCTAACTCCTTAAGGGTCCTTCCACCATCAAAGGTAAGTTCTAATGGTGATTCTAAGTTAATTTCAATTTTCCAACATCTTATTAAGATGGGTAAACCCTCCATATCATTAGATATTCGATTGGGACATTGTTGTTGAGAGAAGGAACCCTAGAACTCGAATTCAAGGAGATTGAACGTCAAAAAGGTAATATCTTCACCCTCTAATTGATTCTAGCATTGGTTTGATGATTATAAATCCTAGTGCATGAGATATGTTACACCTTGTGTATTAGGTGTTATCATGCTGTAAAAGTGCTATTTCGATAGAAAGATAATTGCTACGAGATATTTAAATTATGTGATAGTTTTACGCTAAGATTGGAAGTCATTTGAGTTGTGATTAAAAATTCGACAAAGATTCGCCGCAAGTTATGGGTTTTAAAGTTTACTGGAATTTGGATCAAATGTTGATGAGCTTTTCTCTCGATATACTGGGAGTTATGGTGTGTTCTACCTATCGAATAGAAGATCTATGAGTCTAGTTTCCAACGCAACAAACCGTTCGTTAATACGACTTCAGAGTAGAGAGATATTAACATTTTCGTACAGGGGTGCACACTGTTACGGGAACAGTGTGCAAACCGGGTTTTTGTCAAAATTTCTTTATTTAAGTCAATCTCCAAAACAGAAACCCTGCGTTTTTTTCTCTCCAAAACAGAACCAAAAACCTAGGTATTTACTCTCAAACTCCTCCCATCCATCTAGCCAAGCATAACAACAATTTGGTCATCCTCAAGATGGAGAACACCATGGCAACTTCGGAACCGTGAATTCTTCGGTGTTTTACTTTTCATAGCAAGACTCCGCCTTGAAGTAATTTCGAATTTTGAGTAATTCTAGTCACATAAGGTATGATTTAACTTCCTCTTTGATCCTTGTAAACATCTACCATAAAAATTCTTAAGAAATAGTTGAAGTCTCTATAGAAATATTCTTGATTTTGTTAAGAAACCCCTCTTAGTAGGACTTGGTTGTTTGGGCTGTTTTATATAGTTTTATTGTGTTGATTGAATATGTGAAGATATGGCTGGAATCATGTCGATGAGGAGATGTAGTAAAGTAAAAATTTGGTGGTGTGTTGGGTGAAATTAAACTACAAAAGGGTCTACAAATTCATGCCCGCAAGTTGTTCGCTTAAATGTCTAAATGAGGAATTATATAGGATATGAGCTTGAATTTGATATTGGATGGTTCGTGTTATGTAGGAAATAATTCCTAAGGCTTTCGAGTTCTCGGAAATCGTATATAACTCCATCGACAAGGTATGTAGGGCTTTCGCTATACTTTTCGGCATGACTAGAATTCGAATAAACATTTATTGAATTGTTTCGTCGGATGCGAGTTATTTCAGCTTCAACTTATAAAGATGCTTAGAACTGATTCTTTCTCATAGAGTGCGTACTTCAGAGAATATCCATGAATTCTCGGTTTTCCTTGTTCCGTGCTTAAAAAGCACTAGAGCCTTTTTACTCGTTGTCATTTCGACATTCATATAAATCTTGAATAAGTAGCACTTACTTCAAAGGTATTCATAATACATAAATCTCATGTTCTTAGTACTTGTTGACTCGTAGTTAAGAAAATCAGATATTTTAGCGACAATTATGATAGTCGGGGAATAATGATGATATGCCACTTTGACTCTTCGTAGAATACGTCTTTGAAGGTTGGTTTCGCATTGCACTTATATAATTCATGATTTAGCATATGTATGTATTTACTTTTATTACCGAGCCGCACTATAGACGGCCGGGTATGACACATATTGTGTAGCCACTGATCAGTTGGGATTATCGAGCTCCACGTGGCCGGGTACGATTCTACCGAGCCTTTATTATGGCCGGGTACGTTATGGATATTATAGCCCCACAGAGGGATTTATTATTATTTAGTGTGATATATTATAACTAGCGATAGTGAGCGACGATTCCACGAGCATACATTTATATCCAGGTTGAACTTTAATTTCCTATCGAGGCTAGTTTCAGAATTCAAATTGTCTCTATATCTTTTCTCTTGTTAATTACATTTTTCATGTTACACTTGTCGCCCTACATATTCAGTACATATTTCGTACTGACGCATTTTTATGCGCTGTGTTCATGCCCACAGGTTCGGATAGACATAGCGGCGTGCCTCCTCAGTAGGACCCCCAGGATCAGCGTTGGGTTTCGCACTCCACTTCTTCGGAGTTGCTGACTTTGAGTTCATAGGTACTATTACATATGTATATGTGTAGTTTTGGGTATGTCCGGGGTTTTGTCCCACCCTGTTGATATTGTCTTACACTTTTAGAGGCTTGCAGACTAGCGGTCATTGTATATATATATATATTTTTCGTATAGCCCTATCGGCCTTCTGGATAGCTGTTATACTGTTGTTGCAGCCTTGTTGGCTTAGGTTATATGTATATATGTCGTGTTGGGCTCTTCTGCCTGCAGGTTATTATACTTCAGATCATATCTCATGGTTGGTTCGCTCGGGCCTTCGGGCATCGGGTGCCAGCCACACCTCCCAAGATTGGGGTGTGACAAGATATGAATTGATGGGTTTGATAGAAAAGCATGAACGATTATAGGGTTGGGGTGTTGAGTGTTGATTATTGGTTAAGAGTGTTGTTTACCTTAAGGGTGACGAAGAATAATGTTGATTATAACCATTTGAGACTTTAGAATTTATCTAGGATCAAGAGAATGGCTTGTTGGGTGTAGAAACACCATTAATAAGGACCATGAAGCTTTATGTCACCAAGTGTTTGAGAAAATGTTTAAGTGACTAAAACATGACTATTGTTGCTAATTTGGAATCCCTTTGACTTGTATTGATATAGATTAAAGTTGAAAGGGTTGGTGAATGTTGTATTATGCTCAAGAGCAAGAAGTTAAGGTATGTGAGGCTAACTCTCTATGTTTGAAAATATTAATGATTCTCCCTACATTACGTTTCTTTTACCACGTTATCAATTACCTCAGAAATATAGTTAAGCCTAGTTCCTTGAATAGTTGTAGAACTTCTATTCTCTAGGTTCATAACTCGTTTATGACTTTCATTCTGAACATTGTGAGCTCAGTTCGTATTCAATATAGACTTGGGTTTGATGTCTATGAGTCTCAGTATAGCTTACTCAGCGTGTCATAAACAGTTACAGTTTCAGTGTTCATGATCAGTTCAAGAATACATGTTTCAGTCTAGTCGTATTCAGTATTCTAGTATTATGTAACTCAGTGTGATCTAGTATTCTAGTATCATGTAACTCATTGTGATTCAGTATTTTATTATCATGTATTGCAGTTTGATTCTCAGTTCCTGAATGCTGAACACCTGTATTTGGGCCTGAGGCCGTAGTTTATATGCTTTATGCATGTTTGGGCCTGAGGCCGTAGTTATGTATACGTATACTTGGGCCTGAGGCCGTAGCTTGTGCACATATATATTGGGCCAGAGGCTGTAGCTTATTCAGATAAACAGGTTGTTCATCATTCAGAAGAGGGAGTATTCATATCCTTACTTCATTTATTCAGTTCAGTTATCAGTTATCTTTTCAGTTATCGGTTCAGTTATCAGTTATCTTTTTAGTTATCAGTTCAGTTATTAGTTATCTTTTCAGTTATCAATTCAGCTACCAGTTATCTTTTCAGTTATTAGTTTAGTTATCAGTTATCAGTTAGCACTTCAGTTTCAGTTTCAATAGCTAACATTTCAGTTATCAATAATCAATTCTCAGTTACCAGTTTAGTTTCAGTTTCAGCATTTATAATTCTTTCTTTCAATTGCTTTACATACCAGTACAATTCAAATGTACTGACGTCCCTTTTGCCCGGGGCCTGCATCTCACAATGCATGTAATGATTCAGAGCGCTAGGATTCTCGTACCAGCTGTTTGGTGATCCCCAGTTCTTTCGGGGTATTATCATTACTTTACGGTCTTCGATATTTTCAGATAACCAATATTTTCAGTATTTCATTAGAGGCTTCATAGACTAGAGTAACAGTTATACAGAGTCGCAGGCTTTTCATATTAAGCTATTTTGGCTACAAATATGTTTCAGAATTGTATTAGTATTTCCGCATTTTGATTTATATCATCCAGAATTTTCAGTATATCAGCATGTGTTAGTTTATCTTCCGCATTCAGTATGTTATGATACCACATGTTGATTAAGCCAGCCAGTTGATTCGCTCGATCACATGTAGTCAGACACCGAGTGCCATGTAACGTCTAGGCCCAGATTCGAGGCGTGACAGTTTCGCCTCACAACACTAACTTCCCTTGTGGCGCTACTATGCTTAACTCGTTTTAAATTTTCTGTAACGATTGTCTTTAATTTATTAACAAAAAAATATAAAATTATAATATAACTAATTTACTCTCATTAATATACTCCCTTGTTAAATTGATTTTATTAACATTTTAAAATAAAGATAACCAAAAAGTGAAAAGCAAATAAATCAAGAATTGAACATGGAGAAGAAGAGGACCAAAAATTATAAGATAAAAATCAAGAAGAAAAAGACGAATCAGAATAGCAAAAAATAAGTGAAAAACAAAAACATTCAATATCTGAAGTACACGGGTTAAAGTTGATTCGTGATTAAATTTTCCAGATATGAAGAATTAATGATTATCAAAACAAAGCAAAAAGTCTTTAAAAGAATTCAGTATTCAGCGAACGATCATAATCTAAATGCTGGCTATGATAATAATCAGTATTAATATCCTTCTTCCAATGATAATTAATCACTGGGTAGAGCTACTTCCGATATGCCTACCATGTTAACCGAGAAAGGATTATTATGGAATGCGATTATAAAAGATTTTTTTTTAACAAAAATATAAAGGGTAAATTAGTCAAGTTAGTAGTTTTTAATAAATAGGTTAAGACAAATTGTTGCAAAAAATTTACAATAGGATTAGTTAGTGTTACGAGGCAAATTAACCTTTTTTATTATAAGCAAATCTAGATACGGCAAAATTGATATCTGATCACTTTTATATTTGCATTAATTAGGGTTTAGAAAAATAATTTTTATGTTACTAAGAAAAGTGACACTTATGTTACAAATCTTGCATTGGGGTTTCTGTTTTTGAGTTGATTAATTATTTAAACAAATCTTAGCCTATTTTTTTTAAAAAATAATTAGTATTTGTGTTAATCTTTTTGAACTTCATTTATAGGTTCTCCACGCTTCTTGTCAATTTGATCTCTTAAGCAGAGTTGAAAAATGGCTAAATACGCTGTCTTCAGCTAGCATATCTATCAAGGCATTTGATGGTTAAACATGTAACATAGCTCTTAATTAGATCTCTTAACTGATGATCACTTGATTTATTATTGACAGATCTAAGGAATCGATAATGCAGAAAGACAAGGAAATTAATAAATCTCTCGTCACATGCATACAACAAACAAATAGACAAGGAAAATAATAAATAATGCTCTCGTCACATGCATACAACAAATAAATAAATAAATAAATAATGCTGGTTGTAATTGATGCACCAGAAATTAAATATTACAGTAGTAATTTAATGCTGAGCAAGAGGAAACCAGGGTGAAGAAAAAAGGATGTGTGAAAGCCATCTGATTTATACCTCAACTGCTCTTCTTCTTCTTAATTAAGTTCACAACAGTTCAATTCTTTTGTCTTAACTTCTGAGAAAGAGAGAGATCAGTGATGGCTTTAGACGAAGATTTGTCTAAAATGAAAGATCAGATCCTTACAATACTGCCAGATATCGATTGCTATGTTACAAAGGATCGATTGAACTTCTTTGTGTGGGAGTTAAATTTTCTGGATATTTTCCTCTGTTTGCAGAGTTTCACCTTCACAGGTGAATGTTGCATGCTACATGTCATTCAGAAAATGCAAGAAATTTGGAAGAGGTTGTATGCTATTATCTACGGCCCAGATCCAGGAGCCTACTTTAACGAGTTCCTTACTACATCCCGAAGAGATGAGTTCATTGATTCAAATACTGATCCCTTTACCTTTCATGTCCCAACAGAAGTTTGGAAGATTAAGCTGGAATTCAGAGCTAAATACTCCTTTCCCAAAATATCATCAATATCACTTCCAGCCAATAAGGATGATGATTTTCCTACCCCCAAATTTGTGATGGAATTCATCGATGATGTTCTAAAGATTCTTGGTGATCTAGTGAAAATTGATAATCCATGTTCGCTACTTTATGTTCGCGGACTTAAGGAACAAATTGAAGATGTTTTTAAGGAGTTGAAGTTACTGAGACTCTTTGTCTGCTTTGTTTCAAACAAATGCATAGAGCCACAAAGCAAACAATCTTTCTTCACTCACGCTTTAATTGAGGCTGTCCATACAGCAATGGTTACATGGTTGTATTTGCCAATTCATGGCAATGAAAATCAAGACTTGGCTCCTAATGAGGTGAATGTTTTGTTTTCTGATCTCCTGAAAATGAAGATTAAGCCCATTCGGCCAGGCATTCACAAAATCTATATTGATGTCTTGCTAGCTTTGAAGTCGACAATACAACCCGCGGGATTGCATCCCAATAAGCATGTGGCTGACCGTGGCATTGTGGAGAATCGCACACACAATTTGGTGGAGCTACCAACTGTTAGTAGTCCGAGTCAGAATGTTGCTTTGGATGATCAAATGGCAATCCTTCAAGAGATGCTCGCCCTCCTAAGAGACAAAATCATCCATTTGGCAACACTAGATCATGGATTTCATCTTCAAGATATGGACACTGTCATTGTTGATGCTGGATTTCTTATTTATTCATTATATGATAGCAAAGAGGAAAAGGATGATACAACGCTGGAGGATGTGAATCGAGCACTTGGTCATGATCTTCCGAGCAACATTCAACCTATCAAGGCGATGATCTACCTCATCATTCAAAAGGCAGTATCTCATTTTAACTTGCCAACAATTCATGGACTTGGCTATGTTGATTTCCTTCTAAACAATCTGAAGGAGTTCCAAAGCCGTTATGCAAACTCACTTGTTTGCGTCAACGACCAACTTCAAATAATTCAGAAGAAGCTTGAAAGCTTGCAACCATTCCTAAAGGTTGTTGCACAAGAGCAACACAGTAAGTTCGAGACACTTCAAGATTGTGTCACACAACTAATTAGCAAAGCGTATCAGGTGGAATATGTACTTGATGCCTGTATAAACAAAGACATTCCTCATTGGTGTCTCGAGCGTTTTCTCCTGGATATCATAGAGGAGATTACACGTATCAAAGCAAAGATTCAGGAAAAGGACATGGTTGAGGATACAATGAAGACTGGTACTGCTCTTACATCATCACAATTGACAAGGATACCGAGGATGAATGAAGAAATTGTGGGGTTTGAGGATGTAATAGAAAATTTAAGAAATCAACTACTGAAAGGAATAAAAGGGCAAGATGTCATCTCAGTTCACGGCATGCCAGGTCAAGGTAAGACGACTTTGGCTTACAGACTCTATTCTGACCGTTCAGTCGTCTCCCAATTTGATATTCGTGCACAGTGTTGCGTGTCTCAGGTATATTCATATAAGGACTTGTTACTGTCCTTGTTACGAGATGCTATTGGTGAGGATTCTCAACGTAGAGAAAAGGGTGCCGATGAATTAGCTGATATGCTTCGCAAAACTTTATTGCCCAAAAGGTACCTTATCCTTGTTGATGACTTGTGGGAAAATAGTGCTTGGGATGATTTAAGAGGTTGTTTTCCAGATGCCAATAACAGAAGCAGAATCATTCTAACAACACGACATCTTGAAGTTGCTGAATATGCTAGCATTCATAGTGTTCCCCTTCATCTTCGTATGTTTACCGATGATGAAAGTTGGAAGTTGCTAGAAAAGGAAGTGTTTGGTGAAGAAAGCTGCTCGCCTCACCTAATAGATGTTGGGAAAAGAATAGCAAAAATGTGTGCACAACTCCCTCTTTCAATTGCTTTGGTGGCTGGTATTCTCAAAGAGACGGAGAAGAACGAAGAATCTTGGGAAAAGATGGCCGAGAATTTAGGTTCTCACATTCACGGAGACTCAAAGGGCATTATTGAACAAAGTTATCAGAATTTGCCCTATCATCTCCGGTCTTGCTTCCTTTATTTTGGAGCGTTTTTAGAGGACAAAGTGATTAAAACGTCAAAGTTAACAAGATTATGGATCTCAGAAGGATTTGTAGTAAGTTGTGGAGGCAAGAGGTTGGAGGATATAGCAGAAGGTTACTTGGAGAATCTTATCGGACGAAATCTTGTAATGGTTGCTCAGAAGTCCAATTCAGATGGTAAGATCAAAGAATGTCACCTTCATGATGTATTGCTTGACTTCTGCAAGGAAAGAGCATCTGAGGAGAATCTTCTACTATGGATAAAATGGTAATATGATAATTCATTATACTGTATTTATTCAATCAATCAAGTTTTCCAAGTTATATTTGAGAATTAATGATATGATTGTACTAATTTATATATTGACAGTGATCAAGTATACAAGTTATATTTGAGATTCAATGATATGGTTTTGCTAATTGATATATTCGACAGGGATCAGAGTGCCAATCCTTTTTCCTGTGTTTACTCTCACAAGCAGCATGCTCAACGTCGTTTGGCCTTTTCTGAAGTGGATAATCTTGTAGACTGGAGCTCGTCTTGCTCACTTGTTGGCTCTGTACTTTTCAAGGATGATGCAGCAGACTTGTACACTCGTGACTTATCCGCACGTGCTTTGGCGATTTCACGCATTTTACAGAATTTCAGGTTCCTTAAAGTGTTGGATTTGGAGCACTACGTTGTTATTGATTCTTTCCCAAGCGATCTAATTTACTTGAGATATTTCTCTGCACAAATTGATCAGACGTCAATTCCTTCATCCATATCCAAACTCCGGAACCTTGAAACTCTGCTATTAAAATGTCGTAAAAGAGAGTATACAACTTTGCTACTACCCATTACAGTTTGGGAGATGGTTAAATTAAGACATCTGCATATTTCTGAGTTCGATATAGATGAAGAAGAATTACATGAGAACTCCGCAGAGCTTTATGATCTGGAAACTTTTTCTGCTCCGTACTTTTCTTCTGTCGAGAATGCGGAATTGATGTTGAGAAAAACACCTAATCTTCGAAAACTGAGATGCAAAGTCGAGGGTGATTTATGCTATGAATACCATATATTGGATTTTCCAACACGACTCGAGATACTACAGATTTATAAAGTACGATATTCCAGTGAAAACATTCCCTTTTGTATATCCGCCCCAAATCTCAAAAGCTTGACAATATCTGGATTTCGTCTGGATCCTCAAAACTTATCAGCAATTGCTCAGCTTCAGAACCTTCAGGTACTCAAACTTTACTATGCTAGATTTGGCTATCCTAGTGAATGGAAAGTGAGCAATGGCGAGTTCCCTCAGCTAAAAGTCTTGAAACTACAAAGACATTGTCCCCTTGAAGAATGGACTGTCGCGGATGATGCATTTCCTAACCTTGAACAGCTGTTTCTGGATAATTGCCGATCACTTAAGGAGATCCCTTCTAGTTTCGGGGACATCTCTTCTCTCAAGTACATTGAGGTAAGGGAATGCAATGAATCTGTTGCCAAGTCAGCCAGGGAAATCCGAGAAACACAAGTTGAAGATTATCAAAATGCCGATTTCAAGCTCTTCATCGTGGAAGAATAATTCAGGTACACTACTGAGAAAGTACATCTGTATTCAGTCTCATTACAAACTCTATAAACTGCAGATGAATGTTTTCCATATGATGATTTCTAAGGCGGGGTGGAGGAGCTGGCTATTGGAAGCTGGGACCTAAGGTTTTTATTTGTTTTCAACTGAGATTTCCTGAATGTAGTAACAATTATTTCTATTAAACAAAATAAGTTCTTATGTATGTTTTGTAGCTCTAAATATTCTAGACAAAACAGTTTTTGCTACCACTTTTTGAGCTATTAACTCATTGAGTTGTTGTTTTTACCTAAGAGAGTAAGGAGAGTTTGTAGATGGAGCATGTCCCTTGTGAATGGATTTGATTTCTTGGCTCGTTAGAAAACAGTTATTGAGGTTCAACAAGATAACAACTAAAAAAATTCTTCTGACACAATCAAACAACAAATTTAAAACTCTTCATATTGATTTTCATGATCTTGATCATAAATAGTTAAATACTGCATAACTTCTCGAGTCACGTTAGACACATTGTATTCCTAGCGAATGCTCTAAATTTGAATTCACACAATCGATTGTTGGCAAACTAAAGACAATTTCCACGAACTTTAATTTCTTGTCCATCAATATGTTGGTAGTGGCCGGTGAACTCAGTCTTAAAGAAAGAGATGTTGTAACTCTTCGTGTTGAGTTTGACATCTTGCCAAAGAGATTTTCTTTTGCCAGCTTCTACCAAGTATCCGGTAAATCTAACCATCAAGGCTTGGACAAATGAAAATAAATCACCTTATATTTTTCCTCTCCACAAAATTGAACCCGAGTCCTCATCACTCTAAACCTACTTTGTTGACCAGGCCACTAAGCCGCACCGTTTTGTGCAATTTACATTAACTCTTTTGTACTTCTTTTTTTATTTATTTATTTATTTATTTATTTGTAGGTTTCTCTACTTGAGGCTACTCTTTTATACATTAATTAGTTGGTAGGGAAATGCCCTAAATCTCCATTAGAGAAAGATTTACCCCCAACCCACCCCGGCCCCCACCCTCCTTTTAAGTAAGTTGGTTGAACTTCCTCCTATTCTATTATTTCGTTTACTTAATAAATAGCTTACTAGATCATTAATTTAACATCAAACTAATCCATTACAGATAAAAAGGTTTTATGAATAATAATGTAGAAAAAAGTTTAATGATTAATAGGTCGTTTGGCCGCTGCAAAAATCAGCTTATTTTGAAAAGCACTTATTTTCAAAAGTGCTTTTCTCAAAAATACTTTTGGTGAGAAGCAGTTTGTGTTGGCTAATTAGTTTGAAAAGCACTTCTGAGCAGCAATTAGTGTTTGGCCAAGCTGTTAAAAACTGCTTCTAAGTGTATTTTTCTCAAAAGTGCTTCTCAAAAAAGTGCTTTTGGAGAGAAGCTACTTTTTTCTGCTTCTCCAAAACTGCTTCTGCTTCTCCTCAAAAACACTTTTTTTTTCTTTCCAGAAGCTTGGCCAAACACCTTAATTTTTGGCCAAAAGTACTTTTGGCCAAAAATAAGTTTGGCCAAACAGGCTATAAGTATATCTCAATTCTTAAGAAACAAAAAATTACAAAATTTATCTGAAAAAGGAATAACTTGTCATGATTTTTATTCTTCTGCAGATACTATTTAGGGATAAAATTTATTTATTGAATAGCCAAAAATGGTTCATGTATTTAGTACAAATTAATTCTTAGATAAAGAAAATTATAAAAATTATATCTGAAATGGAAAAAACGAAAAACATGTGGTTAATTCTAAGCGATTGAACTTTTGCCGCTATAGTATTACATTAAAGACATAAAATAATTTTTTGTCACATTATGTTACCGAATTATGGGTGAAGTTATAACTAAAAAGAATTTTGGTGAGACGTACTTTATTCTATCTCCTTTAATATACCCCCTTTAGTTAAGCTAAACATGCAACATTATCTTCATACAATGTTATTAGATATCTTCATAAATAACTATTATCTCTACATGATTTGAAGAAGTAACAATCATAATTTATTTTTTCAACGCCATGATATGGTAGTGCCTCCATGTGTGAATAAATAGCATGTTTGAGATCAACCCTTATGTGGATCTGACAAAGATCATGCATCTGCATAACCAATCAGTTGTGACCTGAATTCATTTAAATAAAATAATCTCATATCAATGGTCCCTCGGAGATATCTAAATAGATGTTTAATATCATTCCAATGTCTTTGTGTTGGGAAAGAACTAAACCTTGCTAACAATCTTATGGGGAAAGCTATATTTGGTCAAGAATTATTAGCAAGATACATTGTCCCAATTGCACTAAGATATGATATTTCAACACCTAGAAGCTCTTCATCATTTTCATGAGAGCGAAATAGATTTTTATTTATATCAAGCGATCTCATAACCATCGAGGTACTCGATGTATGTGCTTTATCCATATAAAAGTTCTTCAAAATATTTTTGGTGTATTTTGATTGATGGACAAATATTTTATTTTTCAAATGCTCAATTTATAATCCAAGACAAAAATTTTGGCTTTCCAAAATCTTTCATTTCAAATTCTTTCTTCAAACATATACTGCCTTTGGAAGCTCTTAAGGAGTTCCAATGGTATTCAAGTCATCAATATACACAGTTATTATGACACGATCCAGATCATTTTATAAAAATACAAGGGCAACATGGGGCATTCTTGTACCCTTCTTTCAATAGGTATACGCTAAGGCGATTATATCACATGCGGCCTGATTGCTTCAATCCGTAAAGGATTTTCTGAAGCTTTATTGAACAATTTTTCCGGGAATCTTTATATGTTTCAGGCACTTTGAATCCTTCAGGGATTTTCATAATAAGTTTGTTGTCTATTGAGTAATATAAATAGGCCGTGACAATATCCATAAGACGCATATCCAATTTTTCATGTACTGTCGGACTGATAAGATACATGAATGTGATTGCATCCGCCCCATGAGAATATTTCTCTGTAAAATCAATGTCAGGTAGTTGCAAAAATCCTTGTGCCATAAGTCGTGCTTTATATCTTACGACTTCATGTTTTCATTTCTTTTTCGCACAAAAATCCCTTTATACCCCACTAGATTTACACCTTCAGTTGTTCTAGCTATAGGTCCAAAAATTCTACTTGGATAGAGTCTTTCCATTTTGGCAAATCAATTCTTCTTCTACATTCATCGAGAGATTTTGGTTCAAGATCCTTATCTTGTTGCCTAACAACTTCCCCGATGGCACACCAAAAGCGCATTTTGCAGGATTGAGCTTGAGATTGTACCTGCGTAACCTTTGGAAGAACTTCCTCAGATCTCTAACATGGTCCTCCTGCTTCTTTGATTTTACGATCACATCATCTATGTACACCTCAATCTCTTTATGTATCATGTCATGAAAGATCGCTGTCATAGCCCTCATGTAGGTTGCCCCAGCATTCTTTAAACCAAACGGCATGACCCGATAGCAATATGTTCCCCATGGCGTGATGAATGTTGTCTTCTCCGCGTCTTCCTCGTCCATTAAGATCTGATGGTAACCCGCATAACAATCTACAAACGAACCAATCTCGTGTTTAGCACAATTATCAATCAATATGTGGATGTTTGGCAACGGAAAATTGTCTTTTGGACTTGCCTTGTTATTTTAACATCAACACTATAAACAAAAATATTTCCAACAACTATATCATTTTGATTCCATTTTTTTCTAGCTAAGGCATAATTTATTGATATCTCTTCATTTTCATTATTTTTAGGTAACTGACCCTCTCCTGAGGTTTTATCAATTGTTATGTCTCGTGCTCCTCTTGAGTAACTACCTCCCTATTATAACCATCTTGATCATTTGTTTCTTTTCTTTTTCGAGAATTTTTATCTTTGGAACCTATTGGTCTACCACATTTTAATTGTGGCTTAGACTCATTTTCTTTAACAAATTTTTCTACTGGGACATCAATTCGAATTGGAGCATTCGTAGCAGGAATATGTGATTTAATAACCCGTGGAATGTTACTAAATGCATTTGGCAGTTGATTCGCAATATTTTGCATATAAATGATCTTTTGAACTTCTTATTCATATTGATTTGTATGAGGATCTAAATGAGATAGAGATAATACATTCCAATCTATCTCGTTTTCTAACTATTTATTTTCTCCCCCTAATGATAATCTGCAAATCTGGTAATCTCCTATCATATGCTCCAGATATTTGATAATAGAAGGAAATTCATAACCAATATATATTGTCAACCTTCTTTGGTGACCCGTCTTTGTGAGTTGTGGTGGAGCAATTGGAACATATAACACACATCCAAAAATTCTTAGATAGAAAATATTTGGCTCATGACCAAAAGCCAACTGTAATAGAGAGAGGTCATGATAATTGGTTGTCCTTATGTGTCCCAATGTTGTTGCATGCAAAATAGCATGTCCCCACACTGAAAGAGGAAATTTTGTTATCATTAGCAATGGTCTAGCTATTAATTAAGAGGCATTTAATCAACGATTCTTTTAGACCACTTTGAGTATGAATATGAGCAACTAGATGTTCAACTTCTATTCCAGTGGCCATACAATAATCAATAAAGGCCTGAGATGTATATTTTTCAGCATTATCAATACGAATTGTCTTAATTGCATAATCTGAAAATTGTGCTCTTAACTTTTGGGTCAACAATCTCACAAATGCCATATTGCGAGTTGACAATAAATAAGCACACGTGTAGCCATCTTATAGATGTGTTTATCAAGGCCATAAAATAGTTAAATGATCCACATGGAGGGTGTATAGGCTCACATATATCACCCTGTATACGTTCTAGAAATGCAAAAATTCAATCCAAACTTTAGCTGTTGATGATTTAATAATCAATTTTCCTTGAGAACAAGAAACACAAGAGATTTCCTTAAATTTAAGAATCTTCTTGTTCTTCAATATGCGCCATTTGAATTATCTATTATTCTTCGCATCATATTAGAATCGGGATGGCCCAACCGTTCATGCCAAATGATAAAATTATTAGAAGTAGTAAACCTTTTGTTTACTATGGCAAGTGATTGCCACACCAATATTTGTGTGGTACAACCCAGAATAAAATGCAGGCAATTTCAAGCAAACATTTGTTTCCTTCTTTTGTTATAGTAATATAAAAATATTGCTTTTCTTCACTAGAGTTCCCAACATGATAGCCATTTTGGTGAATAGCTTTGGAACTCAACAAGTTTTTTTTATACTTACTACAATACAATGCATTATTAATATCCAATATTGTTCCTCCATGTCGTAATAGGGACGCTCTTTCAGTGCCCTCAATTAATTTTGTACTATCAGATATTGGATTAACATATGCCTTTTTCATAACCAAATAAGAGAAGAATTTCTTTTCTCTTAATATTGTATGTAGCGATTTCCTTAAGGATACTTGGCATATCTGCATGGCTAAAAGCAAACAAATCTGCATTAGTAGTTAAGAATTGATGGAATTTACCTGATTCTTGAAGCTTGCAGCTGATGTAAGCTTTCTTGCTGTGGCTGTTTCCATCTAGTTGAACGAGGTTGAGATTTTCTATTGTTAGTTCCCCGGCATTGACTGTATCAGTGTCTTTGATGACATCCTCTTTCTTATTACAGATCGACATCGACCCTGTTAATTGCTATGCCTCTTTTTCTTTTCCCTTCATTTGTTGAGGATCATACAATACAAGGCAATGCGATAACATTCCTGAGATGTGCATTTTTCTCCTTGTATGTTGAATGTTCCCCATGGAGTTGGAAATTTGACGACTTGGTACAAGATGGAGGGGATGACTCTCATGGCGTGTATCTATGGTCACCCTATTATGGCGTTGTATTCCGTGTCCTGGTCCATGATATGGAATACGATTTCTAATGTGACGTCGCCGGCCAGGATAGGGAGTGTCTCCAAATGTCCGTTCAAATGCATTATTTACACCTGTTAGTGTGATGCAAGGCGATACTATCTTATCCTTGAGTTTCATTTGTGCATGTACTCAAGGGTGGATAATGCACACGCTGCTCCCGTCGTCTACCATAATACATCTCACATTTGTATCTAGAATTCGTAAAGTGATAAAAGGGCATCATAGTGAGGGAAAGTCAAACCGTGGGTATCTGACTTATCGAAGATAATACTTTCTTTGAGTTCGTCATACCGTATCTGAGTGATCGACCGTTTGGGCTTACGGATTATGGTAAACTTTACGTTGTTGATAGAAGCATCTTCGCCACCATCGATAATCATTTGGATGGTGCAGGTTAGTGAGGGAGGTTTTATCGGTCCGTAATGTTATTCGCGTCCGCTGGTAAAGTTAGTCCTTCCCCGGTCTCTCAGCAGTTCTTTGAGGTGTCCTTGTCAAAGCATTTTACAATATCCTGTCTTAGGGCGATGCAATCCTCGGTCTTGTGCCCCCGTTCTTGGTAAAACTCGCAAAGGGCATCAGACTTTCTAGTGCTTGGATTTTACCTCATATTTTGTGGTCATTTTACCTTTGGTTCGAGCTTCTCCAATGTGTAGACTATTTCTGAAGGTCACACACAAAAATTATGAGCAGATAACAAAGGGGACATACCTCTCTCGTTCCGGTGAGTCCAGTCCTTGGCTTGGGTGGGCCCTTGATCACGCCCAACTCTAGTCCTAAAAAGGATAAGCGGTCGCTGCAAATATAATCCGGTCTAAAAGTCAAGAGTCGAATCCGACAGAGAACTAAAGCTTAGCTATATGTTTAATATCACTAAGAATACAAGTTTGAACAATTTTCTAAATTATAAAGATTGAGATTTATACTTCTAACTAATTAACTAGCAAATACTAAAATTATCAACTAACGAGACAAAGGGTTGGAGACTAAATTAAGGAGGTCTAGAGTTATGATTTTCCCAATTGTCGGAATCCTTCTAGATATGTTCCCTACAATTTTGCCAATGTATTCTCTATTGATCGTGAGCATTTTAGTGCTGTAATTCTCTCTTAAGCAACTACAATAATTTACTAGACATATTCTCTCTAACTACGCTAGTTGGCTTTATCTAACCGCTCATTATGACCACGTCAAGGCTTTGTTATTTCTAAACCTGCCTTTAAACCTACTGTATTGATTTCTCACATACGTTAGGAGTGGTATTGTTCAAAAACTATCTAAATATGTACTCCCTCTCGAGCATCACATAATAAATAGGAACAATCAATCGATGATCATTCAATCAACAATAATAAATACGTAGTTGAACAAGTAGAGAAATCTAACTACTCAATTATATAAAAACATAACAAGAATTTATCCTACAAAAGGTTCCATCAAAACCCTAGATAAAAAATTAGCTATTCATAATAGTATGTTAAACGACAATACTAAAAGTCATAACCAACAATGAAAAATAGGAAGAGGAAGGAAAAACTTATTGAAGAATTCCCCACCTTGCTCCTATTGTGTATCTGCCTCCTTAGGTCGAATCTTTGTTAAAAATTGGTCTCCGCCTCTCAAAATACCATTTTCCCATGTATATATACCAATTAGGGTCAGGCCCAAAGTATTATACCTTCTCTTACGCAAAAAAGGACAAGTTTCTAGGCCTAGATGTCCGCAGCCCGAGCGCGGTACTTTCCTAGTGTACTGCCTCAGCCCGCCTCAGGTCCGTGGTCGCAGTTTCGATCGCGGTTTTCTCCCTGTTACGTTTGGAATTTGGAAAAATGTCAAACATGAAAGTTATAGCCCTTTGAGTTATATTTCCAACGATATATTGTGGAGTCCAAATGAATTTCTAATAAAACATTTATGTGCATTTTACTAGACAATAAGCAATATGCCTACTCGATTCTTCGTTTTGTTGCTCTATCATCCGTTGATCCCCGAATACGATTCCGGCTTAATTCCTTAGGGTTTTACTCAGAATTTAAATATTAAAATCAATTGAATTCATTTCATAACATCTACATAGCTCGAAATCACTCCTATAAGGCATAAAATACACAATTAGTGCAAGACCCTAGCGATTAAAGCTCAAAATCAATTAAAATGCAGTAAATTTGAGTGTAATAAGCGACTAAAATACATAATTATAGCCTATAATCAACACCCCACACTTTATATAGACACGAAATTTTTGAACAATTCTCCTAACTCATTACACCAAGAGTATTTAAAATAGACTAAGCACAAAAGCGTAACATCTTCACCTCAAGATTTGACTCACAAGTACCCCGTATTATTCACATCTCAGTCACTTACTCTAACGTAGATGTCATTGACATTACCTTTCCTTCATGAATCAAGTTCCCTCACATAACAAAAGAGAGTAGTTCCACATAATAAAATTTAAGAACACTTAGGAACTCAAGATAGAAAGAATTCATTCACTCTTAGAAATAACATTCATATGCCACAAAAGATGCACCATAAGCTTGCCCGTAGTGTACTACTCCACTAATCAAGCTCATTCAATCTAGGATCAATTAGGACTTTATTTGGTTATAATGTAGGCTACGAGACGAGTAGGATACATTTAGATATAAGAGTGATTATACCTTCCTAAGCACTTTAATACATATACTTTAACATTCAAACCCCATACTTATGTCAAACCAAAACTCCACCTCCACATAAATGTATATTGCCCCATTCTTCTTTAAGCACACTTACATCAAGAGCCACCACTTATCAAAGAATTATTTTTTTCACAATAATTGAACTATTTTTTTTCAATTCAAGTGGCTCTTACTTTTTCAAAACAGTGCACCTTTCTCCTTATTTAATTAGTTCCACTCAAAATCAAAACCAACCACCCCACACTTTAATCTTTACAAAGTTTATAAATAATTTAATTGCTTATGAGAGGTTACAATGGTTCAAATGGATGGTTAATTTTAAAAAAATGAGTAAGGCTTGTAATGTGGTTGCCAAAGAAACAGGATTACAGGCTCAAAGGGGTTAACTACAAAACATAATAATTAGGCAGGTAAAATATACATATCTGGCTAAACAAAGAAATTCCTATATCACTTCCTAGACTGAATAAAACTACTATTTCTCTTTGCAAACACATGGGGCAAGTTCTAGGCATCAAATGCAATGCACAGAATATAACAAATCCTTACACACACATTGCATATAACTCACTCAAGATTGCACTCATCAAGACACTTTAGTCAAAGCAGTTAAGCAAATTTAAGATCATACAGTTTAAGGTACTTATACAAGAGTCAAAAACTGAGCCTAAGCATCACAACCAAAGCACTCACTATTCTAAAGGCATAACAAAGTCAAGAGATATTGCTTCAATTCAAATACAACACAATAACTCTTATTCCTAAAAAAACTAACTACAACTGGTTCAAATAAAACCCTTGGAAAAGAACCGCGGCACAAAGAAAAACCAAGGGGGAATTGCTACACTACCTAACAAAAGAAAATCTTTTTATTTTTTTTTCTTTAGACTTAAATCCCTCAAGAAAATTACCTAATAGATCCATCATTAGGAAAAGTCCAATCTTTTCTATTTAAAAAAAAAATTATTCAATTAAACTAACACAACTAAAATAGCATAGAAAGTCATCCAAACAATTTCCTCACCCCACACTTAACATTGTGCATTTTCCCAATGCACACCATAACTAATAAAAGGGTAAAAGAGACTCCCTAGCAGGCCAAAGGCCGAAGCACTAACAAATCATGGGGTACTCAGACTTCTCCCAAGCTTGGTCCTTTATGCGGGTACCTCACACTTAATTCCAACCATTTGGTTTGCTGTTGCATCCTTCCAATACTTTTTCTTTCCATGCTCCTAGAAAACAAAAAATTGACTCTACAAAAATAATACAATAAAAAAAATAAAATAAAAGAGAGCACTAAAGCGGGGTTGCCTTCCAACAAGCGCTTGATTTAACATCGCGGCACGACGCGAAACACTTTTTGCCTCCACCTCGAGCTTATGAATTGAACCCCTAATTTGGCATCAAGTTTTCGGTTATGCTCCAGGAATGGAGGAACAATCTAATTGGCCCAAGCAACTATTATACTATTCTACACTTCTTGGCTTTTAGATGAGGTATGTAATCCTGTCTTCCTGGCAAGAAAAATTCCAGATGTAGGCACCTTGTTCCTCATTCCTTGACTTCTCAATCGGCTTGTAAAACTACAATACTAGTAAATTAGCTATTCATAATAGTATGTAAAACTACAATACTAAAAGTCATAACCAACAATGAAAAATAGGAAGAGGAAGGAAAAACTCGTAGAAGAATTCACCGCCCTACTCCTATTGTGTATCTACCTCTTTAGGTCGAATTTGTGTTAAAAATTGGTCTCCCCCTCTCAAAATATCGTTTTCCCATGTATATATACCAATTAGAGTCGGTCCCAAACTATTATACCTTCTCCTACTCGAAAAAGTACAAGTTTCTATGCCGAGACGTCTGTGGCCGTAGTCCGGGTGCGATACTTTCCTAGTGTATTGCCTCAGACCGCCTCAGGTCTGCAGCCGCGGTTTCGACTGCATTTTTCACCCTGTTCAGTTAGAAATTTGGAAACATAGAAAACATGAAAGTTGTATCCCTTTGAGTTAGCTTTCCAACCATATATTTTGGATCTCAAATGGAGTTCTAAGAAAAACGATATGTGCAATTTACTAGACAGTTTGCAATATACCTACTCGATTCTTTGTTTTGTTGCTCTATCATCCGTTGATCCCAAATACGATCCCGGCTTAATTCCTTGGACTTTTACTCAGACTTCAAAGCTCAAAATCACTTGAATTCATTCCATAACATCTACATAGCTCGGAATCACTCCTACAAGGTATAAAACACACAATTAGTACAAAACACTAGCGATTAAAGCTCAAACTCAATTAAAGTGTAGTAAATTTGAGTGTAATAAGTGATAAAATACGTAATTATAGCCTATCATCATCCCTCTTCATGGCGTTATTGGGGCACGATGGCACTTCTGACATCTAGAAGATGTTGTTCTTGGTTGGGTCATGGAGCTATGAATTCTCTCATGATATTAGTTCTTTTATCTTTCCTGGATCTGGCTTGTACCGAGGTGAATCGACGAGTTGGCCTATTCAGGTCATCCTCGTCTGCTCGGACCTCGACATAGTATGTGTTATGTATTTCATCCCAAGTAGTTGGAGGATATTTCATAAGTCAACTTAATAATTTTCTCGTCGCCCTTGAACATTCATTCTCAGTCCCTTTTAGAAAACTATGATGACCATTCCTTGTTACACATTCGATAAGGTCATTCTAGCTCGGTTGAATCGGGTGAGGATGTCCCCCAATCCCTCTCTAGGCGATTGTTTAATAGTGAATATATCGTTTATTCTAGCCTCTTCCTTTATGGCCCCAGCGTTGGCCACTACAAAGTTGTCGGCCATCTCTTTGAATATTTCAATAGAACACATTGCAGCTGTGAATACCATGTTAATGCTCCTCTAGTGAGGTTCTCGCTAATTTATTCAACAAAATAGAGGATACTTGTTCCTTGGATCCGTCATTGACTTTCATGGCGGTGATAGTGAGTTACATAATCTTTAGGTTCGGTCGTACCATCATATATTTTTAGATAGGGTAGTATTTTAAAGGTCCTTGGTATGGCATGTGGGATAGCTTCGTCACTGTATAGTTTCTCGATGAAACGACCAGCATTTCTCTTTGGAAGGATCTTTAGGGCACCTGGTATCTTGTCGACCCATTCTTGATATTCTCTTATTTGGTCCTGAAGTGTTTTATTGTCATTCTCCATTTCTTCCATCTTTCTCATAATGGTTGTGAGGGTGTCGCAACCAGCACTTGTAACGATCCGACCGGTCATTTTGAGTAAATTATCCCCGATCCCCTATGCACTATTTTTTCAGTATCTTTTTCTACTAATGTGACTTGCCACGAGATTGTTGTTGTAGTTGGAAAGCATTTTGGGACACTTAGTCCCTAAACGGAAGCTTAAGTCTTAGGATTTTGAAGATAGTCGTAACTATGTAAAGATGATGCCGGAATGGAGTATTGCGGTTCCGTTAGCTCCATTGGGTTATTTTGGACTTAGGGGCATGCCCAGATTATGTTTTGGAGGTTTGTAGCTTAATTAGGCTTGAAATGGCAAAAATTAATTTTTTGAGATTTTTACCGGAAGTGGACCTTTTGATATTAGGGTCAAATTCCAATTTCAGAAGTTGGAGTATGTTCGTAATGTTGAATATGACTTGTGTGCAAAATTTGAGGTCAATCGGACGTGGTTTGATTAGTTTCGGCATCAGTTGTAGAAATTTAAAGTTTCAAGTTCATTAAGTTTGGATTGGAGGGTAATTCATGTTTTTGTTGTTGTTGGATGTGTTTTAAGGGCTCGACTAAGTCTTATAGTGTATATGGAACTGTAGGCATGTTTAGTTCAGGTCTCGGGGGCCTTAGGTTGATTTCGGGTGGTTAACGGATTATTTTGGACTTACGAAGATTGGCAGATTTCTGGTGTTCTCCAGTTCTAGTTTCCTTTTTCGTGTTCGCGAGGGGAGTCCCATGTTCACGTAGAGGAACTGGAGTTAGGTGGGATTTTATGCTTCGCGTTCGCGAAGGAGGTCCCGCGTTAGCCAAGCACTGAGGCGGATGGTCTACGCGTTTGCGGTGGAGGTCCCGCGTTCACGTAGAGGAAATGGAGCAACTGGGGCCTTATTCTACGCATTCGCGTGGTGGAGATTGCGTTCGCGAAGGGACAGCTAGTGGAAGCTATGCATTCGTGAGAGGACACTCACATTCGCAAAAGTGAAATTTTTATCAGTATATTTTTTATCTACGCAAACGCGACAGTGTGGCCGCATTCGCGAATGAGGAAGGCCTAGGCAGAATATAAGACTTTAAAATTAAGGGTTTGGCCATTTTTATCAAAACTTGATGTAGAGAGCTCAGATTTGGACGATATTTTGAGGGATTGTTCTGAGACATCGATTGGGTAATGATTCTACACTTGATTTTAGTTATATCTCACTAATATATCATTGATTCCATCCTTTAATTTCGAATTTGGGGGAAATGGGAGAAGTCCTTCAACTAAGATTTAGTGTTTTGATGGGGATTTTGATATCTGATTTGGATAACTTTGGTACGAGAGAACTCGTGAGTGAATGTGTGTTCATATTTTGTAACTTTTACCCGATTCCGAGATATGGGCCTGGGACGATGTTTTGGGGCGATTTTCTAATTTCTTGCTTAGACTTTGATTTTATTAATTAGATTAGTTTCTTATAGTTATATTTATGGTATGTAATTGCTTTTGGATAGATTTGGGCCATTCAGCGTTGGATATTCGTGGAAAGGGCATTGTTACTAATTGATTGAGCTTGGTTCGAGGTAAGTGGCTTGCCTAACCATGTATGGGGGAATTCTCCTTAGGATTTGGTACCGTTTTGATATTTGAGCGTCGTGTACGCGAGGTGATGAGTGTGTAAATGGACTATTTGTTGTAAAATTCGATTTTTACTGAATAATAACCTATTTCACCTTAATTGAGTTATACTAGCATGTGTAATTATTATGTTTAGCATAGAATAGCATGTCTACGTGTATAAAATACTTACTTGAGCTCTGTGTAGCATGCTTAGTGGTTCTCCTATTTTTCCTTAACTTGTACTTAGTATAACTGTAGGATTTTGTGCTATAACTGTTATTCTATTATTTTGAGCTGTGTGTTTTTGGGACTACGGGATGGTATCCCGGGAGATTCCCCTGCATATTTACTTTGGGACTACAGGACAGTATTCCGGGAGATCCCCCAACACATTTACTTTTGAGACCACGAGGTAGTAACTCGGGAGTTCTCCTTATACATTTACTTTTGGGACAACGAGACGGTATCTCGGGAGATCCCCTGCTAGTTATCCTTGTGTGTTGTACTGTTACTTCTATGTGGATTTCCTTTTGTTAATTTCCAGTCTTTATTACATTACAATATTTTCCTTGCCTTAATTATTTTATATAAACTAGTGATCCCTGACGTGACCTCGTCACTATTCGACCGAGGTTAGGCTTAGCACTTATTGTGAGCACGTGATTTTTGCCCGAATAATAATATTCGTACAAAAGTCACAAATTGATTTTTCTTTTGAGTGTTTATTATTTTAGGCTTTTATAGTAATTGTTTGCATTAGTTACACTTTAGAGCATATTTAATATTTTAAAAAAATCATGGGAAATACCTTAAAAATGTTCAAATTTTATGCATTGCATTTTTAGGTTGATATTTGCTTTTTTAGATTTAAGTTGGTATTTAATTGCATTATTAAATAAAAATTAAAATATTGGCTACTATTACATTTTTAGATTTTAGTTTTAATTAGTAATTTCTTTGTATTAACTTTAAGTTAATTAATTATTTTTATGTTTTAAATAAATAATTAATATGCTTTTACAAATTATATTATAGTCTAGAATTTTTAGTTAAATTTATTAGTTTAAAAAATTAAGAAAAAAAAGAATAGCTTATTAAATCCTGAAATTGGGTCAAACCAGTCCCTGAGACCAAAAGTTTTGTCTCAAACTCAGCCCAGACCGGATTGACCCGCCCCAAATAACCGCTCTGACCCGCCCCATTCCGCAAATACATATAATCTCAATTATAACCCAAAGAAAAAAAACCTAACCCTAATTATGAATAACCCAAACAGCGCCCACCCTCTCTCTTCCGCCTCTCTGTCGCAAACAATCGCTACAACTCACCAGAAATTTCTCCCCCAAACCAATCATGTGGTCTATCCTCTCATCCCCTTCCACGTGGCCTAACAAATAACGGATTTGTACCATCCGAATCTTGCTTCATCTCTCTCACGCGCTCCACCCCTCTTGGACGTTTGATGATTAATGGGAGTCATAGGATTAGGAGTGAAACTCTCAGAAATCGGCCTATATAGGGTTGGATTTCAGATTGTTTTTAAAGGGGATTTCTTTGGAGAGAATTTGGAAAAATCTAGGTTCTGGGTTTTCTAATTTTATTCAATCGTTCTCTTCTGATTTTAGTTTTCTTTTAGTTTTTCTTTGATTTTCAAAAAATAGAAAATACTAAAAGATAGGCAATATTAGCTTCTTGATTTAGTTTTCAACCATGGAATGCATCTGAGGTCTTGAGGAAGAAAAGAAAAATCAGAGACAAAAGTTTCGGTCGAGTTTGGTCTTCTTCTTGTATTTCGGAAAAGAAAAAAGAAGAAACAAAAAGTTCAATTTTCTTGCTTTGGGGTTTTATTTTGAGATGAAGATTTAGACGAGCTGGGGTTAATTTGCCGGCCGGATTCCTAGTTTTCAATTCGTGTTTCTAAACTCATAGCTATATTTGAGCATTTGGTTTTGTATTCACACGTCTCACTTCTGGACATCAAAAAAATCAATTGAAACTTTATACATTCAGGTGCACTTCTCTTCTATTTTTTTTGCTTGTTTGCCTAATTCGATTTGTCGAGAAATGAGACAAGGCATTCGTTCATAGCCTATTCTAATTGACTTACTATTTTCCGTTTGAAGCCTTTACTGTGTTGGAAGTTTGGTATTTGCTTCGTTTATCTCGAGTTTTACTCATTTGCGTGATTCTCTGAAATGTTCTAGTTTGTTTAAGTTTCTCTTAGTGTTGAGTCATGGGAATTTCCCAGGTCTCTCCCCAAAAGTTGAAAGTTAATTTGTCGAGGGCTTTTGTTTGTTTGAGTTTAAACTGATTCCTATTATTGTTATCCTCTGTTAAAGAGAGCATCGGTATGATCTCTCTTTGGTCATATTTTAAGTGATATTTCAACATCTATGTTAGAGGTTCAAATGCATGATATTTGGGATTGTAGCAAATGTATGATTTATGCTTTGTAACGATTACTCGAGTCAGTATTAGTTTGACAATTTGATATTCTGTTATCACTATGCTGACCATGTTTGAGCGTGCTTAGATAGCAAGAGTTGTAGTAACTAACTTTAATCTTGCATTTCAGCTTCAATGAGGTCTTATGCTAACTGTATCTACCTATGTTTCTCTCGTAATGTTTGAGCATGACAATTGGCTTTATCACCCCTGTTTTGGTAATCTGATGTATGTTAAGGAATCTGTTTAATCTCCCTAAAGTTATATGGTAAGATAGCGTCGTGTGCTTGAGTGAAAGTTCGTCCCTTATGGTAATGCTAGTTAGTGCCTGATAATATGCAACTAAAACTATGTCCGCCATACGTTTTTATAGCCCACATAGGCGCATTGCTATAACCTAAACTCCTATAATGAAATCATTAGCATGACTGTTGTGTTGTCTGCTTATTTGATAAGTCTTGTAGCCATGAAATCTTGTATAAGTCTCATTGTGTATAAGTTTGGGTGAATTTTGTTGACCTTCCATATTTGTGCTCAGGAACTTTCTACTTGCTCTCAATCAGGAAAGACCATTTGCTTATGTTATTATTTCCTTCACTTGAGATTACCTCATAGAATATGCCAACTTTAATAACTAAATTTTATAGGATCCGAAAAAAGGAAATCTGTTTGTTGTCACTCTTAATCCTAATGAAGTTCACTGATGTTTGTTTGCTTTATTTGTAAGAACTGTCACACCTCCTTTTTTCCCTACTACGCCCCCGAAAGGGCATAATAAAGGGAGTTATTTCCATCTTGAAGTGATAATCAAAACGAAATCCATTTATTTAGAAATTCAGAGTCACTACTTGGGAGATTTATTGTGTCCCAAGTCACCGATTTAAAACCCCGAATCGAAAAAAAGAATGACTTTGTTTAACAGTCTGCGAACCAGAAATTCGAGTAAGGAATTCCGTTAACCCGGGAGAAGGTTTTAGGCATTCCTGAGTTCCGTGGTTCTAGCACGGTCGCTCAACTGTTATATTCAGCTTAATTATCTGATTTTAAACAATTATGAACCTATGTGCAAATTTTACTTTGAACCGATTTTATTCATTTTTTAGAGAAAGTTACAACGTTATTAAAATGCATCTCGAACCACATTACATAAATGCACCCGTAATTTTTGACATATTTTAGCATCGTTGAGATTTGGATTTAGGTCACATAAATGTGCACCCGAGTTAAGGAAAGTAGATTATTAAAATACGCGCCTAAAGCAACTACGCATTTGCACTTTGCGAGTGCCATGGAAATTTGCTAAATGGCACGCCTCAAATTCTAAGGTTGAGTTAAGGCTAATTAAACGAGGACCATGCAATTATCATTTTTGTTTGGCATGGCACGCCTCAATTCTAAATTAAAAGAATTCATACCACACTTCGAAGGGCCATAAACTATTTGTTATCTACTATGGCTCACTTCAATCTATTTTGGCAAACCCAATATCTCACCTAAGAAGATTTATGGAGCTTACACCCCATTTAAAATAAACCTCAATCCTACTAATTAAATAGCGAATATTGAACCAAAAGGTATCAATCCCACAAACCAAAGCTTCGGTGATGTTAAACCTGGGCCCAATGAGCCCAGTAAGGTTACCGGATAACAGCATCATGAGTTTAGGTTGGAATTTATGCAAGCCCAAAACAAAACAACCCAAATATTAGCGGGCATATGCTGTAGGGAGGAGACTAGAAATTGAACCCCAGCAAAGGCAATGTACATGCAAATCAGTTGGCGCTTTGAGCACTGTCAATATCACTAAGCGAACGGACTTGCAATCGCCAATTAATCAAAATACAACATGCAATATACACTTAAACTTATTTCCATAATTGATCTACCTTATACATGCAAAGAATCCCGTATTAAACTCACAAGCTTGCACATCTGATTTAAAACTACAATTACACCTACAGCTCTTTAAACATTCAAAAATTCGTATGTAAACATGGGCATCACTAGCTAAAATGCCTCTGAAATTGATATTCCCAACCCTCTTTAAACAAATGCACGTCCAGTCTGCTTACTAGATCCCAATATGCCACAGCAAATTTACATGTTTCATGATCCAAAACCTTGGACCAACCATATCAAAAATTTGATCCAATAACAACATGGTTAGCATGAAAAATGGAATAGATCTGTAAGCTATACATTGAACAACCACTATTCGACGAGAATATACTCAAACCCTACAGTTTATATACGTCATTTTGAAGACAAGCATGAAACAGAAATAAAAATAGACAAACTAAAAACTGACGGAGAACCAACATCGATACTCAAACATCAAGCCATTTTATTCCATTTCTTTGACGTTCAGGGATATGTACTTGGATATTGAAAAGAGAAGAAATAGGTGAGGAAGCAATAAGCAACAGACAACCCAATAATTAACACCTAGGAGGAATTGACCCAACCAAACACCAGCTTACTTTTGCCAATGAAACAGTAAGATTCCCTCAAAAAATTCAATAGAATAGTGATCCCGTCAACAAATTTAAACCACCTTTTCTAATACCGAGTTCAATCCATTTTCAACTCAAAAAAATCAAAAACTACTTCAGCAATGGAGAACTTATGAATTCAAAACAAAGAAAGCAATGGAACAGTCCTTTTAAGTTCAGCCGTCACAATTTTCTCTGGATTTTTAGCTCCTGATCCAAATTTAGGTCCTCCAAGCCTTACCCCTAAGGCAAGGCAATGATGCCTTTATAGTCAAACAATTAGGGTAACTTTCAGGTTTTAAATTTACATTTTAGTCCCCTATTTTGTGACTTGGTGCCCAAGTTATACTACCTAAAATAGTGAAATTGAAATTAGAACCCCATACTAGAAGCTTCTAGGGGCTTCCCAACATGTTACTGCAAGATTCCCTAAGCCAAATACCTAAACTACCCTCAGATGTTCCTGAAATTACCCTAAAAACCAAGCAGACCCTGGGTCAAGTTGACCCCGAGCTCAATTGGATGGATTACAGTTTGCAAACTCTGGGCCAGACCCTTTTCTTTTTCAGCCCACTATGACTCGAAGTCTCACAGAGGGATTCAAAGAAAAGATGAGGAAGAAGACGGACATAATCCAAAGACCTTTCGAGCTAAAAAAAATCTAAAAGCCCAAATATCAAAGATAAACCAGCTAAACTAATATTCAGTCATAGAAACACTAATTAGCTTAACTCGAAAAATATGCCAAAGATTGAAGTATCAGAGAAAACAGAGAAGAAAAGAAAAATATATACAAAGAAAAAAGAGAAGATGATAAAGAAATTCAGATGAAAGATAAAACTCAGAAGTAAAGACACAATACCTAAACACAGCCCGGACTAAAAGAACTTCAAATCTTCAACATTTCCGGGTCGAGTCTGACATTAATCATGTGTTCTTATCAAGAACATATGAATAACATCGAACTAGACGCAAACTTCACTGAAATCTCGAGTTTGGGTTTGTTTGGAATTTTAAGGCTTGAACCAGATTCAAAGTTCGGCGATTTTGGCTTTGATTCGAGGGTAGATGGTCTGGTATTTAGGAAGAGGGAGTCAAAAAGGCTCTAGGGTATTCATTTGGTGAGGATTGGTGGTGGCACCGCCGACCACGGCGGAGAAGTCCATGGCGGCGGTTAGGGTTTGGAAATTCGAAGGGCTCCGGTGGGATTGAAAGGGGGTTACTGGTGCCATGGGCATGAGGATGAGGAGAGGAAGAACTGGCTTGAATTTGGGGGTTATTGGATGACGGCCACCGCTATAGATGATTTCCTGCGGGCGGCAGGTGGCGGTGGAAGGCGGGGCTAAGGCTAGTCTCGTGAGAGGTGAGAGAGAGATATAGGGGGTAGGGGGTTCTGAGGCGGCGGGTCCGTTTGGACATATAAATACTAAAATGTCCAGGCTTCTGAGCTGTTGGATCTCCAAACCTAGACGGCTTAGATCTCTTTGAGATCAAACGACATCGTTTGGGCGGCCATAGAGACTGGGTTGGGTGATGGTGTTTAACAATTGAGCCTGGATATGTTTGGACGGGTTTAGGAGAAATTTCAATTGGGCTAAGGGAAATTAGATTGTTTCTGGCCCAAAAATCTGATCCCTTCTTTAGTTTTCTTTTGATTTTTATTTTTTTTCAAAATTAAACTAAAATCTTAAATTATTCCTAACACCTAATTATCCTAAAAATAATAATTTAACCAAAATTATAATTAGCACCACTAACAAATTAAAAAGGAAAACTAGTAAAATAAAAAATTAACTCCAAAAGTGCAAATTAAACTATTTTGTGATTTTTCCTTTTTTATAAAATAATTAATTACTAGTTATTAAAAATTCAAAGTCAAACTCTAAATGCAAATGCAACGTATTTTTTTTTTTTTTGTATTTTTCACTAATTAAAATGCATAAACAAAAATGCAAACATTTAACAGAAAATGTCACAAAAATCTACAAAATTGCAAATACTGAAAAAAGTTATTTTGTTTTGAATTTCTGGGAGTAATTTATATAGGGTAAAAATCACTTGCTCACAGCTGCCCCTCCTTGCTCGGAAACAGGAAGAGTTTTCGGGCAAAGATAAGTGAGCGGATACAAGCGATTTTTGGCCGTTTGAATACTCCGTGTGAAGCATTTTTGAATGATTTGACCGCGCCCTGCTTTTGAGGTTGCCTACATATCCTTGGCTAAAAAGGAATCATGTCAGTGTAGTTGAAGAATGTCTGGCAGCTGGGACTACCATGAAGCTGTGATTCCACTGCTGCTGCTGTTGCTACTACTTACTGAACCCCCTTATTACACCATGTCGAAAATAAAAAGTAGCTAGACTAGACTATGATCTATGAGTTACAATAAATCCTATCTATATCTTCAAATTTTCTCTTGTGGTTCTTGTTGCCTTGTTGACTTGTGTTCTCCCGGTGATATCCCTTTGTTGCAGATGTTTTCCCTTTCTCTAGGTGGGCGCCTGACTGCCAACTACAATTTGAGATATTTTTTCCTTTTTCTAGGCGATGCCTGACTGGTGAACTTGAATGTATTCCTTTGTTCTTCAGGCAGGCTCCCGACTGCTAAAACTTGAAATGTATGCCACTGTTCTCCAGGCGGGCTCCTGACTGCTGAAACTTGAAATGTATGCCTCTATTCTCCAGACGGGCTCCTGACAGCTAAAACTTGAAATGCATGCCTCTCTTCTCCAAGGGTCTACTGACTTCGACAAAATAGACAAAACAAGGAAAATTTTCTGCCCTAGTTTGGTGGCTGGGCATCGCGTTGCCAGATATCAGTAAGAATACGAAAACTAAAACTTGAATTATAATACCTCTGTTCTTCAGGTGAGCTCCTGACTGCTAAGACTTGAAATGTATGCCTCTTTTCTCCATGGGCTCCTGACTGCTGAAACTTGAAATGTATGCCTCTATTCTCCGGGCGGGCTCTTGAATGGCAAAACTTAAAATGTATGTCTCTGTTCTCCAGGTAGGCT
This sequence comes from Nicotiana glauca, assembly GCA_026770625.1. NCBI lineage: Eukaryota > Viridiplantae > Streptophyta > Magnoliopsida > Solanales > Solanaceae > Nicotiana > Nicotiana glauca. The sequence goes on along the minus strand of MU767296.1, from coordinate 10,092 downwards.
CTTGACTGTTGAAACTTGAACTGTATGCCTCTGTTCTCCAGGCGGGCTCGTGACTGCTAAAACTTGAAATGTATACCTCTGTTCTTCAGGTGGGCTCCTGACTTCAACAAAACAAAGAAAATCTCTTGCCCCTGTTTGGTGGATGGGCATCATACTACCAGATATTATTAAGTATTTGAAAACTAAAACTTGAATTGTAATGCCTCTATTCTTCAGGCGGGCTCCTGATTGCTAAAACTTGAAATGTATACCTCTATTCTTCAGGCGGGCTCCTGACTGCTAAAAACTTGAAATGCATACCTTTATTCTCCTGGCAGGCTCCTGACTGCTAAAACTTGAAATGTATTCCTCTGTACTCCAGGCGGGCTCTGGGCTGCTAAATCTTGAAATGTATTCCTCTGTTCTCCAGACGGGCTCCTGACTGCTAAAACTCGAATGTATTCATCTGCTCTCCAGGCGGGTTCCTGATTGCTAAAACTTGAAAGGTATTCCTCTGTTCTTTAGGCGGGCTCCTAACTGCTAAAACTTGAATGTATTCCTCTGTTCTTTAGGCGGGATCCTGACTGCTAAAACTTGAATGCATTCCTCTGTTCTTCAGGCGAGCTCCTGACTGCTGACTTGAAATGTATTCCTCTATTCTTCAGGCTGGATCCTGACTGCTAAAAATTGAAATGTATGCCTCTGTTCTCCAGGTGGGCTCCTGACTGCTGAAACTTGAAATGTATGACTCTGTTCTCCGGACGGGCTCCTGACTACTGACTTGAATGTATTCCTCTGCTCGTTAGGCGGGCTCCTGACTGCTAAAACTTGAAATGTATTCCTCTGTTCTCCAGGTGGGCTCCTGACTGCTAAATCTTGAAATGTATGCCTCTATTCTCTGGGTGGGCTCCTGACTGCTGAAACTTGGAATGTGTGCCTCTCTTCTCCAAGCGGGCTCCTGACTGCTGAAACTTGAAATGCATGCCTCCGTTCTCTAGGCGGGCACCTGACTTCGACAAAATAGACAAAACAAGGAAAAATTTTTGCCCTAGTTTGGTGGTTAGGCATCGCGTTACCAGTTATTAGTAGGAATTTGAAAACTAAAACTTAAATTGTAATACCTCTGTTCTTCAGGCGGGCTCTTGACTGCTAAGACTTGAAATGTATGCCTCTGTTCTCCAGGCGGGCTCCTGACTGCTGAAACTTGAAATGTATGCCTCTGTTCTCCAGGCGGGCTCCTGACTGCTGAGACTTGAAATGTATGCCTCTGTTCTCCCGGCGGGCTCCTGACTGCGGAAACTTGAAATGTATTCCTCTATTCTTCAGGCGGGCTCTTGACTGCTAAGACTTGAAATGTATGCCTCTGTTCTCCCGGCGGGCTCCTGACTGCGGAAACTTGAAATGTATGCCTCTGTTCTCCAGGCGGGCTCCTGACTGCTGAAACTTGAAATGTATACCTCTGTTCTTCATGCGGGCTTCTGACTTCAACAAAACAAAGAAAATCTCTTGCCCCTGTTTGGTGGCTGGGCATCATACTACCAGATATTATTAAGGATTTGAAAACTAAAAGTTGAATTGTAACACCTCTATTCTTCAGGCGGGCTCATGACTGCTAAAACTTGAAATGTATACCTCTGTTCTCCAGGCGGGCCCTTGGCTGCTGAAACTTAAAATGTATGCCTCTGTTCTCCAGGCGGGCTCGTGACTGCTAAAACTTAAAATGTATGCCTCCGTTCTCCAGGTGGGCTCCTGACTGCTGAAACTTGAAATGTATGCCTCCGTTCCCCAGGCGGGCTCCTGATTGCTGAAACTTGAAATGTATGCCTCTATTCTCCAGGCGGGCTCCTGACTGCTGAAACTTGAAATGTATGCCTCCGTTCTCCACGAGGGCTCCTAACTTCAACAAAATAGACAAAACAAAGAAACATTTCTTGCCCCAGTTTGGTAGCTGGGCACATGGTGAGTGTTAAACTTGATCATTCTACCAACTATTATTAAGAATTCGAAAGCTACGTCCTATTATCGAGGGAGATCCTCACAAATATTAACTAAATGACAATTATAAATCTAAGTTATGTCTTCTAAAGATGTGACTTTCGCTAAATCTTGTTACTTAAGAGGGTCTTAAACTACTCCCCATTATCCAGGAGGGTCCTGACAACTTCTAATTAAAAGACAGTTTTAACCTATGTTATATCTACTGAAGGTGCGACTTCCACTATATCTTGTTATCTAAGCAGACCTTAAGACTACACCCTATTGTCTAGGAGGGTCCTGAAAACTCCTAACTGAATCCTATCTTAAACATGCAAATTTTGAAACCAACTTATATTCCTTTTTGGGTACATTTATGCTAAATTATGCTACTCATGATTGTTTTGAAATTTAAACTAAGTCTCATTTTCCAGGAGGGTCCTGAGAGTTTACGGTCAAACTTGTTTTGGTGCTTGCTCTTCCCCTGTGGAGAGTTTCTTCGAAACGAACGACAACTTCATGCCCCTATTTTAATCAAAGAAAAATCTTGTCAGTTTAAACTGGTGGTTGGTTTGTAGACTTGAACTCCGAGGGAGATTGCTCCTTCACTTCTCATGATGACTGATTTCCACTCGAAGACCTTGCTTTTTTATGGATTAACACCTTTCTCTGTCGTTGTGAGCACGCGATTTTTACCCTAAGCAGATTATTCCAAAAATATCAAATAAAATGATTTTTACAATTTTAAGAAGTATATTGCATCCTTTTATTAATTAGTCACATAATAACTCATAATTAAA
>MU767295.1:18887-38232 GCA_026770625.1 Nicotiana glauca | reverse complement strand
TATTACTTTCCTAATATGGGTGTGCATTTCATGCAACCCAAATCCAAATCCAAAAACGTCGAATGAGAATATGTCGAGGATTCGGGTGCATTTCATGTGACGTGATCCGAAAACATGTTCTTAAACAATGTTCACTTTCTTAAAATAAATAATTTGACAAAAAGCGGTAATTAATTCTAAAATTGCACAAAATAGGATAACGTATATTAAAATCAATTTTAGCCAAATATAACAGTTGAGCGACCGTGCTAGAACCACAGAATTCGAGAGTCCCTAACACCTTCTCCCGGGTTAACAGAATTCCTTACCCGGATTTCTGATTCGCGACTGTTAAACAAAGTCAAACCCTTCCTCGATTCGAAATTCAAACCGGTGACTTGGGACACCGTAAATCTCTCAAGTGGAGACTCTAAACCTTTAATAAATGAATCCCGTTTTGATTGTTAAAGTAGAAAAACTCCTTTATTACTATATCTCTTCCCGAGGTGTAGTAAAAGCCAATAAAAGCTATTAGCTTCAGAAAAAGGAGGTGTGACAGTATTCATTCTAATCAGCAAGTTACTTGGCATAATCACTTCTTTGTTTGATCTTTCACAAACTAGTTCGCCGTTATCAGATGTTGGTTTTTTCTAATCAGCAAGTTACTTGGCATAATCACTTCTGTGTTTTTATGTCTTTTATTCATAATTTTTTAAGTTGTAAATTTTGTAAACTACCAGAGTAACCAATCTAATATTTCTTTTCAGGTTAGCATAATCAAGAAGACTGGAGTTAGTGAAGTTGGCAAAAAGAAAAAAAAGTGGGTAAGTTTAAAAAAATTACAAGGTTCTTGTTTCTCCTTTTCAAAGGGAGACACCCTTCATGTTATAGTTTGCAAAACTTATATAACATTCATTAGTTTTCATCTCAGTATACAATTTACAAAAACTAATATTTCATAATTCAACCCTCCCCTCTCCCACCTAGTTTCTGCCTCAGTCTCGAAGAAAAATAAAAACTAAAAGAGTAGGGAATGATTTTCTTAAGTGCAAGATGAATTGAGAATTGTTGAACATTTTCTTTTCCTTGGCAAAGGGTGAAATTGTGTTTTGTACTGGACACCATTTTTCTAGTACAAGATGATTTTCTTATGTTGTCTGTTTCTTTCTCTTTTCAGTTGCTAGTATTATATTCATTATCAATTTGTTTCCCTGTTAGAACATGAATATGTTATTATTTTTGGCATTCCAATTGTTTTAGAGAAGGAAAGAATTCACTTTATTATAAAGGGATAATTCTTTTTTTTTCTTTGTGACCTCTTGTGCAGCATTCTTGAAGGAAGTGATGTCAATTACTGGCAGTGAAAAGCTTGACTGTGGACAGTTGGTTTTATAAGATTTAGTCTAGAAGTTGAGGAAAATTAATTTGAATTAGGAGTAATCTTAAAGTACTTACATATTGAAATTACTATCTTTTATGATTTAGTTGGATTTGAGTTTTACATGAGAACAAATCATTTGATTTGACATTATTTATCTTGTAATAAGTATGTTTTATATTGCTACTTTATTCTTTAGTTACTGTGCTAAAAGATATTTGACATACATTTATTTCATGTTTGTTATATAAGTTGATATTTGTAAATGCAAATGTCACGACCCAACCCCTGGTCGTGATGGTGCCCAACACATTGCTAGGCAAGCCCGACCTTTCAATAATAATCCCAACATTTGATGATTCATGAATTCAAATACAGATATTAGGTACTAAGCCATTTTATCAAAAGTCTAGAAATACTGAGTAATATACGGAAGTCTAACAAAGTACTGAAACATAAATCCAAACAGGATCCGGTGTCACGAACACGAGCCTCTTATACAGAGTGTCATCCTACAACAAGTCTGTCTAAGAGAAACAGAATAAGGAAAGATAGGAATAGGAGGGAAGGATCAAGGCTGCGAATGTCATGCAGCTACCTTGATGCTCCCGAATACTGCTGCTCAGCTAAACAGGTCCTACCTCAGTCTGTGATGCACCTAGATCTGCACACAAGGTGCATGGAGTAAAGTGAGTACTCCGACTTAGTGAGTAATAAACATAAATAATGGTTGAAGATAAGAAATCACTGAAAAATACAAGGCAAACTATAACTGGCAGTACCAAACCTTAACAGTAAAACCAACAAGTCAATGAAATAATAGTACAGAAAGAACTATGACAAGTAAAATAGGTAAGTAATAATGCATGAATGCAATGCAATGCATATGCCGGTACACTCAGGTACCCACTGCAGCGTGCAGCCCGAGCCAACCATATATTTATCATCGACGACGCTCACTGTTGGTGTGTACAGACTCCGAAGGGGATCCTACAACCCAAGCGCAAATAATCAAGCCATCTCGTGGCACCAACCAGGCCCTCGGCCTTAATGTCAATATGATACTGCTGCGGCGTGCAGCCCGAGTCATCCATATATCCAGAAATCACTATAAGTCCCTTGGGCATTTTTAAATCATTAATTCACAGCCCAAAATATCATTAAAAATATCATTTAAGTTTTCAAATCTGGAAAAGGGGGCTGAGTTTGCAAAATAGTACTTAAAACCTTGGAATGAGGTTAAACAATATGCAAAGTATGCAAAATCATTGATATCAATCCCTGAAGGATTCAATAGCCGGCACGAAGCCCAAATACAACAGTCAAATCCACGTAACGATGATTTCCAACAAGTTCTAGTAGAAAAACACAGTAAAACATCATCGGGACAGACCATGTCACAATCCCCAATAACAAACGACCCCGCACTCATCATATAGCGCATGCCTCGCCTCAATATAGCGTTACGATGTGAAATTCTGGGGTTTCAAACCCTCAGGTCATCATTTACATCTATTACTCACCTCAAGTCGGCCTAAAGTCTAGCTCGCTATGCCTTTTCCTCTCGAATCGACCTCCTCGCGCGTCGAATCTGATCAAAACCACAAGGAATACATTACAATAGGCTATGGGAACATAACCCAATCGAAAAGACTCGAAAAACATCGAATATCACGAAGTTGGCAAAACCCGAACCCCTGGCCCACTTCTCGAAAAATTACAAAATTCATATCACCGGATTTCTCGTCTCGCCACGAGTCCATACATATCAAATTTACCAAAATCTGAGTCCATTTGACCCCTCAAGTCCCTATTTTGAACTCTCTTAAGTTCAAGCCCTAAACCATCATTTTTGACCTTTGATTCCTTGATTATTCAGTCTAAATCTATGTTTTTACTCCATATGTCCAAGAATCCATACCTGATTAAAGCCCTCGAAACCCTCTTCAAAATCGCCTCAAAGCTCTCAAAGTTTGAAGTCCAAAATGTTGTTCTTTCAAACATTCGCGAAGAAGACTATTTCATTTAACTGCCCAGGCAATTCCGCTTCTGCGAAAAGAATGTCGCTTCTGCGACTTCCGCATCTGCGGTCCACGTCCGCTTCTATGGACCTTCACTTAAGGACCTTGACTGCTTCTGCGGCCCACATTTCGCATCGGCAGGACTGCCTATGCGGTCCTAACCTCCGTTTTTGCAGAGCCTGACAAGGACCAATTTTCCGCTTTTGCGCCTTCCAGCTCGCTTCAGCGAGACCGCACCTGCGGTCCCATAGCCGCAGGTGCGAAAACACCAGACACCAGCAACCTTAAACATGCAACAACTCTAAAACTCTCCGTTTAACCACCCGAACTCACCTCGAGGCCCCCGGGACTTCAACCAAAAGCACAGACAAGGTCCAATACCCTATTCAAATATGTTCCAATCCTAAAAACACATCCAACAACACAAAAATCCTCAATTCTCATCAATTTCAAGCCTAAGTTCTTCAAATTCTTCCGAAACTCGCATTCGAACAAAAACCTAACAAAATCACCTCTGAATCATCTAAAATTTTGCACACACATCCCAAATCACCTAACGAAGCTACTGCAACTCTTGGAATTCCATTCTGACCCTCAGATCAAAATCTCACTTACCAACCAGAATCACCAAAATACTAACTTCGCCAATTCAAGCCTAATTCTACACCGGACCTCCAAAATCAATTTCGATAGCACTCCTAAGTCACAAACCATCCCCCGAAGCTAAACGAATCAACGGAAATCACATTCGAGCCTTCTAACTCAATAGTCAATATCCAGTTGACTTTTCCAAAACAAGCCTTCCTTTAAGAGACTAAGTGTCTCATTTTTTACCAAAATAAAACCAATTCAACTCTGACTCGCCAAATGCCGATAATAAAACATGAAGGAGCAATAAATGGGGAAAACGGGGAGGTAACACATGAGACGACGGGTCGGGTCGTCACATCCTCCCCAACTTAAACAAACGCTCGTCCTCGAGTGGGTCAAGAAATATACTTGAAGCCTCAAATAGGTGAGGATATATGCTCTGCATCTCCTGCTCGGTCTCCCAGGTAGCCTCCTCCACGGGCCGACCTCTCCACTGCACCTTCACCGAAGCTATATCCTTTGATCTCAACCTTCGAACCCGATGACCCAAAATAGCCACTGGCTCCACATCATAGGTCAAATCATCATCCAACTGAACCGTGCTGAAGTCTAACACATAAGACAGGTCCCCAACATACTTTCGGAGCACGGAAACATGGAATACCGGATGAACCCCCGACAAGCTGGGTGGCAAAGCAAGCATATAGGCCACCTCCCCAATCCTCCTAAGTACCTCAAAAGGGACAATGAACCGCGGACTCAAGTTCCCTTTCTTTCCAAACTTCATAACGCCGTTCATGGGCGAAACCTTCAACAAAACCTTCTCACCCACCATGTAAGACACATCTCGGACCTTCCGGTCCATATAACTCTTCTGACGCGACTGAGCTGTACGAAGTCTCTCCTTGATCACTTTCACCTTCTTTAAGGCATCCTGGACCAACTCTATACCCAATAGTCTAGCCTCGCCGGGCTCAAACCAACCAATCGGAGATCTACACTGTCTCCCATATAAGACCTCATACGATGCCATCTGAATGCTGGATTGATAGTTGTTGTTGTAGGCAAACTCTGCGAGTGGCAAGAAATCAGCCCAAGAACCTCCAAAATCAATAACACAAGCACGCAACATGTCCTCTAATATCTGGATAGTATGCTCGAACTGCCCGTTCGTCTGAGGATGAAACACTGTGCTTAACTCCACCTGTGTACCCAACTCCCGCTGAAAGGTCCTCCAAAACTAGGAAGTAAACTGAGTACCCCTATCTGACATAATAGAAATTGGGACCCCATGCAACCGAACAATCTCCCGGATGAAAATTCCTGCCAGCCGGTCCGAAGAGTACGTAGTACACACCGGAATGAATTGCGCGGACTTGGTCAGCCGATCCACAATCACCCAAATCGAATCAAACTTCCTCGAGGTACGAGGGAGACCACTCAAGAAATCCATAGTAATCCTCTCCCACTTCCACTCCAGAATATCCATCCACTGAAGTACACCACCCGACCTCTGATGCTCATATTTCACCTGCTGACAGTTGAGACACCGAGCTACATAACTCACAATATCTTTCTTCATTCTCCTCCACTAGTAGTGTTGCCTCAAATCCTAATACATCTTCGCGGCACCCGGATGAATGGAATACCGCGAGCTTTGGGCCTCCTCTACTATCAACTCCCAAAGCCCATCCACATTGGGCACGCAAATCCGACCCTGCATCCTCAACACGCCATCATCATCAATAGTCACATCTCTGGCATCACCATGCTGGACCCTGTCCTTAAGGACAAGCAAATAAGGGTCATCATATTGGCGCTCTCTAATGTGGTCATACAAGGAAGACCGAGAAACCACACAAGCCAACACCCGACTAGGCTCCAAAATATCTAACCTCACCATCCGATTGGCCAAAGCTTGGACATCAACTGCAAAGGGCCTCTCCCCAACTGGAATGTACGCCAAACTACCCATACTCATCGCCTTCCGGCTTAAAGCATCGGCCACTACATTGGCCTTCCCAGGATGATATAGAATGTTAATATTATAGTCCTTGAGAAACTCAAGCCACCTCCGCTGCCTCAAATTAAGATCCTTCTGCTTGAACAGATGCTGAAGACTGCGGTGATCAGTGAATACCTCACAAGATACTCTATATAAGTAGTGCCTCCAAATCTTCAAAGCATGAACTATAGCAGCCAACTCCAAATCATGTACAGGGCAGTTCTTCTCATGGGGCTTCAACTGACGAGAAGCATATGCAATAACTCTACCCTCCTACATCAACACACATCCGATCCCAACTCTTGAAGCATTACAATATACCGTGTAAGAACCTAAAGCTGATGGTAGAACTAACACTGGAGCTGTGGTCAAAGCTGTCTTGAGCTTATGAAAGCTCTCCTCACACTCGTACGACCATACAAATGGTGCACCCTTCTAGATCAACTTGGCCAAAGGCGAAGCAATAGATGAAAAACCCTGGACGAACCAGCAATAATAATCCGCCAAACCAAGGAAACGCTGAATCTCTATGGCTGAGGACAGTCTAGGCCAACTGTGAACTGCCTCTATCTTCTTCGGATCAACCTGAATACCATCGCTGGACACCACGTGCCCCAAGGAAAGCCACAGAACCAAGCCAAAACTCATACTTGGAGAACTTTGCATAAAGCTTCTCCTCCCTCAATCTCTGTAATACCACTCTCAAATGTTGTGTGTGCTCCTCCTCGCTACACGAGTACACCAGGATGTCATCAATAAAAACAATCACAAATGAATCCAGATACAGCCAAAATACACTGTTTATCAAGTGCATGAACACGGCTGGGGCATTAGTCAGCCCGAAGGACATAACCAGAAACTCATAGTGCCGATATCTAGTCCTGAAATCAGCCTTCATAATATCTGAACCCCTAATCTTTAGCTGGTAATAGCCTGAATAGAGATCAATCTTGGAGAATACCTTTGCCCCCTGAAGCTGGTCAAACAAATCATCAATACGAGGAAGGGGATACTTGTTCTTCACTATTACTTTTTACAATTGCCTGTAGTCAATGCACATTCTCATTGTGCCATCCTTTTTATTCACAAATAGCACCGGTGCACCCCACGGTGACACACTCGGACGAATGACCCCCTTATCTAGGAGCTCCTGAAGCTGATCCTTTAATTCTTTTGACTCCGATGGTGCCATGCGATACGGAGGAATGGAAATGGGCTGAGTGCCCGGCACCAGATCAATACCAAAATCAATGTCCCTATCCGGTGGCATGCCCGACAGGTCTGCTGGAAACACATCAGGAAAGTCCCTCACAACAAGAACAGAATCAAGACTAGGAGTCTCAGTTCCAATATCTCTCACAAAAGCCAAATACGATAGACAACCTTTCCCAACCATTCGTTGGGCCTTTATAAAAGAGATCACCCTGCTAGGAACATAGTCAGTCATACCACGCCACTCAATCCGCGGAACACCCGGTATAGCCAATGTGACTGTCTTAGCATGACAGTCCAAAATAGCATGACACGGAGATAACCAGTTCATGCCTAGAATAACATCAAAATCTACCATGCTCAATAGCAACAAATCAACTCGGGTCTCCAGACCCCCAATAGTCATCAGACAAGACCGATACACATGGTCTACAATAATAGTATCACCCATCGGGGTTGATACATGCACAGGTAAAGCAAGACACCCTCGGATCGTACCCAAATGATGGGCAAAATATAAAGACACATAAGAATAGGTAGAACCGGGATCAAACAAGATAGAGGCATCCCTGTGGCAGACTGAGATAATACCTGTGATAGCAGCATCTAATGCGATGGCGTCCCTCCTGTCTGGGAGAGCATAGAATCGAGCCTGGCCACCGCCAGATTGATCTCCACCCCTAGGGCAACCCCTGGCTGCCTGGCCCCCACCACTACCTGACTGGGAGGGTGCTGAAGTAGATGGAGTAAAAGACGAGGGATGATCCCTCTACTGAAACCAAACACCACGACGTCGAGGACACTCCCTCTTCATATGGCAAAACTCATCGCACTCGTAGAAACTACCTGGTGCTGGAGAATGGGACTGAAGGGAACACCTCGCTGCAAAAGAACCCTGGGCTGAAGAGGCATGAGAGGAGCTTTGTGCGGGAAGGGCACTAAGTGAAGGCTGGCCCTGCTGGAATCCCTGATGACCACGGCCTGAAGAAGCCCCATTATAATCTGGGAGAGCTGACTGAGGAGGCCTGAAGGAACAACCTCTACCCCGCTAGAACTGGCCCCTAGATGGAGCACCATTGAAACTGCCTGAACCCCGAGGCCTTTTGGCCTCCCTCTCCTCACGCTCCCTAAGGTGAACCGTCTCAATATCACGAGCAATGTCAACTACCTCCTCGAACGAGGTGCCCAAAATCCTCTCTCTGGTCATCAAAATGCGGATTGAATAGTTGAGGCCTCCCTCTCCCGATCTGTCGGGATCATCCAAGTAGAATGATGATCTAGCTATTAAAATCTCATCTCGTACTGGGTCACAGACATGTCCTCCTGAGTTAACCACTCAAACTGACGACGCAGCTCCTCCCTGCGAGACTACGGTACATACTTCTCCAAAAAGAGAGTGGAGAACTGTTGCCATGTAAGGGGTGCTGCACCGACAGGCCTATGCCTCTCAATATCCTCCCACCATGTAAAATGCAGCCCCTGAGAACTGGAAAGTAGTAAAAGCCACTCCACTCGACTCCAAAATCCCTGCGGTGCGAAGCATATGCTGGCACTTATCAAGAAAACCCTGGGCATCCTCGCCCTTAGCACCACTGAACGTTGGAGGCTGGAGCCTACCGAACCTCTCAAGACGATGCTGCTCATCGTCTGGCATAGCTGGAACCACATAGTCTGGAGCTGGTGCGACTGGTGCAACTGGGTCAACTGGTGCAACTGGTGCAACTGGGGCAACTGGGGCAACTGGTGCAACTGGCTGAGCTGGGGCTGCTCTCGGTGTTTGCAATCCCTGAACAACCTGCTCAGGTGTGTGAGCAGCGGGGGTCTGATTGCCTCCCCTGGTTTGTGAAGTAGATGCTGCAGTAGTGGTTTGAGACTGCCTAAGCCAGGCCAGTGCAAACTGATAGTATCTGAACCAAGGCCTCCTGGAGACCCGAAATCACAATAGGCACTGTTGGCGCCTGCACAGGTGCTGCTGGAGCATCTACAGCTGGAGGTTGGTCCTGAACTGGGGCAGCTGGTGGATCAACAGGTGCTGCCCTCGCTGGTCTGCCTTGACCACGACCACGACCGTGTCCGCAGCCTCTAGTGGGTGGTACTAGTGGTCGTCCATCACGTTCGGTAGCACGAGTTCTCGCCATCTGCGAGAGAATAGAATATAGAAGTTTAGTTCTCGGATCAACAAAGTCGCACGACAAGAATTTCAATAATATGAAGTTTTTCCTAAAGGTTCTACAGCCTCTCGAGGATAAATATAAACGTCTCTGTACCGATCCGTGAGACTCTACTAAACCAACTCATGATTCGCGAGATCAAGTAACCTAGGCTCTGATACCAACTTATCACTACCGAACCCCCAGTCGTGATGGAGCCCAACACATTGCTAGGCAAGCCCAACCTTTCAACAATAATCCCAACATTTGATGATTCGTGAATTCAAACACAGATATTAGTTACTAAGCCATTTTACCAAAAGTCTAGAAATACTGGGTAATATACGGAAGTATAACAAAGTACCGAAACATAAATCCAAATAAGATCCGGTGTCACGAACATGAGCCTCTAATACAGAGTGTCATCCTACAACAAGTCTGTCTAAGAGAAACATAATAAGGAAAGATAGGAATAGGAGGGAAGGATCAAGGCTGCGAACGCCATGCAGCTACCTTGATGCTCCCGAATACTGCTGCTCAGCTAAACAGGTCCTCCCTCAGCCTCTGATGCACCTAGATCTGCACACAAGGTGCAGGGAGTAAAGTGAGTACTCTGACTCAGTGAGTAATAAACATAAATAATGGCTGAAGATAAGAAATCACTGAAAAACACAAGGCAAACTATAATTGGCAGTACCAAACCTTTAACAGTAAAACCAACAAGTCAATAAAATAATAGTACAGAAAGAACCATGACATGTAAAACAGGTAAGTAATAATGCATGAATGCAATGCAATGCATATGCCGGTATACTCAGGTACCCACTGCTGCGTGCGGCCCGAGCCAACCATATATTTATCGTCGACGGCGCTCACTGGGGGTGTGTACAGACTCCGGAGGGGCTCCTATAGCCCAAGCGCAAATAATCAAGACATCTCGTGGCACCAGCCAGGCCCTCGGCCTTAATGTCAGTATGATATTGCTGCGGCGTGCAGCCCGAGCCATCCATATATCCAGAAATCACTATAAGCCCCTCGGGCATTTTTAACTCATTAATTCACATCCCAAAATATCATTTAAAATATCATTTAAGTTTTCAAATCTGGAAAAGGGGGGTTGAGTTTGCAAAATAGTACTTAAAACCTTGGAATGAAGTTAAACAATATGCAAAGTATGCAAAATCAGTGATATCAATCCCTGAAGGATTCAATAGCCGGCACGAAGCCCAAATACAACAGTCAAATCCAAGTAACGATGATTTCCAACAAGTTCTAGTAGAAAAACACAGTAAAACATCACCGGAACGGACCAAGTCACAATCCCCATTAACAAATGACCCCGCACTCATCATAAAGTGCGTGCCTCGCCTCAATATAGCGTTACAATGTGAAATTCCGAGGTTTCAAACCCTCAGGTCATCATTTACATCTATTACTCACCTCAAGTCGGCCCAAAGTCTAGCTCGCTATGCCTTTTCTTCTCGGATCGACCTCCTCGCACGTTGAATCTGATCAAAACCACAAGGAATACATTACAATAGGCTAAGGGAACATAACCCAATCGAAAAGACTCGAAAAACATCGAAAATCATGAAGTTGGCAAAACCCGTGCCCCGAGCCCACTTCTCAAAAAATTACAAAATTTACATCACCGGATTCCTCGCCTCGCCACGAGTCCATACATATCAAATTTACCAAAATCGGAGTCCATTTGACCCCTCAAGTTCCTATTTTAAACTCTCTTAAGTTCAAGCTCTAAACCACCATTTTTGACCTTTGATTCCTTGATTATTCAGTCTAAATCCATGTTTTTACACCATAAAATTGTATTCTAAGTCCAAGAATCCATACCTGATTAAAGCCCTCGAAACCCTCTTCAAAATCGCCTCAAAGCTCTCAAAGTTCGAAGTCCAAAATGATGTTCTTTCAAAAATTTGCGAAGAAGACTATTTGATTTAACTGCCCAGGCAATTCCGCTTCTGCGGAAAGAATGTCGCTTCTGTGACTTCCGTATCTGTGGTCCACGTCCGCTTCTGCGGACCTTCACTTAAGGACCTTGACCGCTTCTACGGCCCACATTTTGCATCAGCGGGACCGCCTATGCGGTCCTAACCTGCGCTTCTGCGGAGCATGACAAGGACCAATTTTCCACTTCTGCGCCTTCCAGCTCGCTTCAGTGAGACAACACCTGCGGTCCCATAGCCGCAGGTGCAAAAACACCAGACACCAGCAACCTTAAACATGCAACAACTCCAAAACTCATCGTTTAACCACCCGAACTCACCCCGAGGCCCCCGGGATCTCAACCAAAAGTACATACATGGTCCAATACCCTATTCAAACTTGTTCCAATCCAAAAAACACATCCAACAATACAAAAATCCTCAATTCCCATCAATTTCAAGCCTAAGTTCTTCAAATTCTTCTGAAACTCGCATTCGATCAAAAACCTAACCAAATCACCTCCGAATCATCTGAAATTTTGTACACACATCCCAAATCACCTAACGAAGCTACTGCAAATCTCGGAATTTTATTCTGACCCTCGGATCAAAATCTCACCTACCAATCAGAATTCGCCAAAATACTAACTTCGCCAATTCAAGCCTAATTCTACACCGGACCTCAAAAATCAATTGCGATCGCACTCCTAAGTCACAAATCATACCCCGAAGCTAACCGAATCATCGGAAATCACATCCGATCCTTCTAACTCAATAGTCAACACCCGGTTGACTTTTCCAAAATGAGCCTTCCTTAAAGAGACTAAGTGTCTCGTTTTCTACCAAAACCAAACCAATTCAACTCTAACCTGCCAAATGTCAATAATGAAACATAAAGGAGCAATAAATGGGAAAAACGGGGCGGTAGCACATGAGACGACGGGTCGGGTCGTCACAGCAAATGTGTTCATGATGAAACTAAACAAAGCATTATTATTTACATTCTAAAAAATATTATACCGATATTAATTTAAGTATCAAACATTTAATGCGACATTTTGCTATGTTGTAAAACATATGTCACTAAACTTTTTTTAATGACATTCACATAAAGTGAAAACGACATTTTGTATATGTTGTGAATTTGCTTAGTGACATTTACCAAAATGTCGAACATTTCAATACGACATTTTGTAAAGATCATATGTAAATATCGTATTTTTAGTAACATTAATCTAATTGTCGAAAATTTTAAGTGATATTTCCTATATGTTGTAAACTAAATGTCGTAACATTCTTATCGATATTTACCTAAATATCATAAATTAAATGTCATAAATTTGTTATTGACATTTACATAAAAGTTGCAAACTAAGTGTCGTAAATTTCTTATCGACATTTACCTAAATGTTGTAAAATAAGTGTCATAATTTCTTACTGACATTTACCTAAATATCGTAAAGTAAATATCATAATTTCTTACCGACATTTATCTAAATGTCGGAAAATTACCGACATTGAAATTAACGACATTTGATGCAAATGTAAATTAAATGTCGGCAAATAAATTTGTGATGTTTAAACAGCTTAATACGACATTTATTAAATGTCGTCATATCTCCACTTTCTTGTAGTGAGGTAGTATTTGCAAGAATAGTGCGATACTATTGATCATCGTTATTATTCACATAAATTGTTTTTTGTGAAAAATGGTATCGGAAGAAGGGAAGGTTGAGATTGATAAGCTCAATGGCAAAGATTTTGGATTCTGGAAAATGCAAATAGATAATTATTTGTACTAGAAAAAATTACACTTACCTCTGACCGAGGTAAAATCGGAGACTATGGCCAAAGCGGATTGGGATCTATTAGATCGCCAAGCTCTTGGTGTGATTCGTTTGACGCTAACACGAAATGTGGCATTTAACATCATTAACGGGAAGACCACTGCAGGCCTGATGAAGGCATTATCATATATGTACGAGAAGCCATCTGCTTCAAATAAAGTCTATTTGATGCGTCGATTGTTCAACTTAGAGATGATAAAAGGTGGATCAGTCACGGAACATATCAATGAGTTTAATACAATATTAACTCAGTTGAGTTCTGTTGATATAACAATTGATGATGAAATCAGAGCATTGATTCTACTATCATCTCTACCGGAGAGTTGGTCTGCAACAGTAATTGCAGTTAGCAGTTCATTAGGAAGCACCAAACTAAAATTGAGTGATATTAGAGACTTGGTTCTAAGTGAAGATATTCGCCAAAGAGAATCAAGTGATTCCCCAGGATCTGCTTTTAGTACCGAAAGCAGGGGGAGAATCAACCAAAGAGGACAGAGTCATGGTCGTGGCAGATCAAAGTCAAGGAGAAGAGGACAATCGAAAAATCGCAAGGACATTACTTGTTGGAATTGCGATAAAAAGGGTCACTAAAGTAGCCACTGTAAAGAACCAAAGAAGAAGAAGGAAGAAAATTCAGCAAATGTAATTGCTGAACAAGTCGGTGATGCACTAATTTGTTGTGTAGACAGTCCAGCCGAATCTTGGATATTGGACTCAGGTGCATCTTTTCACTCTACATCGTGCAAAGAATTATTGCATAATTATATTGCTGGAAAATTTGGGAAAGTTTATCTAGTAGATGGAGACCACTTGACATTGCCGGAAAAGGTGAAGTTCATATAAAGACTTCACAAGGCACGCTATGGAAATTGCAAAATGTACGACATGTTCCTGGCCTTAAGAAAAATCTGATATCTATGGGTCAGATTGACGGTGAAGGATATACAATAACATTCCGCAACGGATCGTGGAAGATAACCAAAGGGAATTTGGTTGTAGTACGAGGATTCAAAAGGGGAACACTGTATTCAACTGCAATAGAAAGAGATACTATAGCAACAGTTGATCATGGTCATGATACAACATTGTGGCACCGGAGGCTCGGGCGTATGAGTGAGAAGGGAATGAAGCTTTTGGCATCCAAAGAAAAGTTGTCAAACCTAAAACATGTTGAATTAGGGTTGTGCGAAGATTACATTTACAGGAAACAAAAGAGAGTTAGTTTCTCAAAGGTGGGAAGGACGCCAAAGAAAGAGAAGCTGGAACTAGTGCATACAGATGTATAGGGACCGACTTCTATAACTTCTCTAGGAGGCTCGTGCTATTATGTCACCTTCATTGATGATTTCACAAGAAAGGTATGGGTTTATTTTTTGAAAAATAAATCTGATGTGTTTGTTACCTTTAAAAGATGGAAAGCTGAAGTTGAAAATCAGACAAGTCTAAAGTTAAAATGTTTGAAGTCTAACAATGGAGGAGAGTATGATAGCCAAGAGTTTAAAGCATTTTGCTCGGAGAATGGGATCAGAATGATCAAGACAGTTCCTGGAACACCGGAACAAAATAGCATTGCTGAGAGGATGAACCGAACCCTGAATGAACGAGCGAGAAGTATGAGAATACATTCCGGATTGTCGAAGTATTTTTGGGTCGAGGCTGTTAACACGGCAGCTTACCTCATAAACAGAGGACCCTCTGTACCGCTGAATTTTGAAATTCCTGCGGAGGTATGGACAGGAAAGGAGGTAACTCTCTCACGTCTGAAAATTTTTGGTTATGTTGCTTATGTGCGTGTAAACTCTAATGATAGAGATAAGCTTGATCCTAAAGCCAAGAAATGTTTCTTTATTGGCTATGGTGATGATAATTTTGGTTATCGATTTTGGGATAATCAGAATAGAAAGATACTAAGACACGGGAATGTCACATTTAATGAAAATGTGATGTACAAGGACAAGCTTGAAGTAGAACCAACCAACATCAGCAAACAGACAATGTCTGAAATAGTTGAGTTAGAAGAAATCTCAGAAAATGAAGTGGCTAGAGGGATTACAACTGATTCTGAAATTGAAGATAAAGAATTAGAAGCCGAACCTGGATCAGAACCAGAACTGGAACCAGAGATAGAATCAAATGCAAAACCAAATTTGGAATCAGGACCTGAATCAAATTCAGATTCTATTACTCATGAACCTATATTGAGGAGATCTAAAAGAGTCACGAATCCTCCATATAGGTTAACTCTCTCTCTTCACTATTTACTTCTAACTGATGCTGGAGAACCAGAGCATTTTATTGAAGCAATGCAGGTGATAGACTCTGATAAGTGGAAGCTATCCATGAAAGAGGAGATGAATTCTCTTCAAAAGAATAAAACATGGATACTTACGGAGTTACCAAAAGGAAAGAAGGCATTGCAGAACAAGTGGGTGTACAGAGTCAAGGAAGAGCATGATGGTAAGAAGAGATACAAAGCACGATTAGTAGTAAAAGGCTTTCAGCAGAAGGAAGGAATTGACTACACCAAGATCTTCTCTCCTGTAGTCAAATTAACTACTATCAGGTTGGTGTTAAGTATCGTAGCTGTAGAAAATTTACATTTGGAGCAGCTAGATGTTAAAACTGCTTTCTTGCATGGTGACTTTGAAGAAAACATCTACATGAAGCAACTTGAAGGTTTTCAAGTTTCTGGTAAAGAAAACCTTGTGTGTAAGTTGAAGAAGAGTTTGTATGGTTTGAAACAAGCTCCCAAATAATGGTATAAGAAATTTGATGGATTCATGCATAAAAATGGTTTCACACGATGTGAGATGGACCATTGTTGTTATATCAAAAATCTTGATGAATCCTATATCATTTTACTTTTGTACGTTGATGATATGCTAATTGCAGGATCTAGCATAAATGAGATCAATTTGATTAAGCAACAACTGGTGGAGGAGTTTGAAATGAAAGGCTTAGGACCAGCTAAGCAAATGCTTGTGATGAGGATTAGCAGAAACAGGTCGGAAGGAACCTTAAAGTCGTCTCAAGAAAAGTACATACAGAAGGTACTAAGCAGGTTCAGTCTTCATGATGCAAAGACCAGAAGCACTCCACTTGAAAGCCATCTTAATCTGTCAAAGGATCAATCACCTAAGATAGATGAAGAAAGGAAGTACATGTCCAAAGTTCTGTATGCTTCAGCAGTAGGAAGTTTGATGTATGCTATGGTTTGCATTAGATCTGACATAGCCCATGCAGTTGGAGTTGTCAGTAGATACATGTCAGATCCAGGAAAGGAGCATTGGGAAGGTGTAAAATGGATATTGCGATATCTCAAAGGCACCTCAGGTATGGCATTTTTTTTTAAAAAGAGCAATATTATCTTGCAAGGTTTTGCTGATGCAAATTTAGGTGGCGATCTGGATAGTCGAAAAAGTACCACTGGATACGTGTTCACTTTAGGTGGTACAGCTGTTAGTTGGATGTCCAGACTTCAGAAAAGTGTTGCTCTATCTACCACTGGAGCAGAGTACATGGCAATCTCAGAAGCTGGAAAAGAGATGATTTGGCTCAAGAATTTTCTTAAAGAGCTAGGTAAAGAGCAGGACAATTGTGAGCTTTTCAGCAATAGCCAGAGTGCAATTCATCTTTCCAAGAATCCAGTGTTTCATGCAAGATCGAAGCATATCCAGTTGAGGTATCATCATATCCGAGAGTTGATAAATGAAGGAACTATTTACCTGCAGAAGATACCAGGATCAAAGAACCCGTCAGACATGTTGACCAAAGTTGTCGGTGTTGACAAACTGAGGTTGTGCACTGCCTCAGTTAGCCTTCAAGACTGATAGCGTGAAGGCGCCACCAGAGAATAGCAAATCATTTTTTTTCTTTCTTGATGTAACATAGGTTTGAGGGGAAGATTGATAGGAATAAACCTATTATTGTATATGAAAGTAGACAAAAGAAAGAAAAATCAAAAATAGATGAAATATGATGTAAGCGCTTACATCGACATTCTTGTGATGTAAGCGCTTACCTCAGTATTCTTATGATGTAAGTGCTTACCTCAGTAGAGCATTTAAATGCCTATAAATAGGGGTCTGCATCTTCATTTGAAGAACATCCCAAAACTTCTTCTTTCTCTCTTCAGTTAATAAAGAGCTATTCTTTGTGTTGCCGTGGAGTAGGCAAAAATTGCCGAACCACGTAAATCTTGTCTTGTCTTGTCTTATGCAATTTATTGCTTCTCTCTTAAATATTTTTTCCCTTCTATTATCTTGACACGCTTCCCAACATAATTCATGTCTTGGCCACAGTTATCCAACCATAATTCTAGGATTTGAGAGTTAAATCATGTGTTATTGTAGTAGTAATAGCTTAAATCAAGTTAAATACGACTTACCTTGAAATCGAGAAGAAGTGAGGAGTGATTTCATCTTCTTGAACCGAGTTTGAGGTGTGGGAGTTGAGAAATCTGATAAACTATTATAGTTGCACATCTGAATAGCTTTGCTGCGATCGCAGGCCTTGTCCAGTGATCACAACACTGAAAATTTGAGATCCCAGGAAGAAAGCTGTGAAGTTGAGCTCAATACCTTGTTAGGTGTTTGCCATAATTTTTTCTGTCATATTTGGTTTTCCTAAAGAAAATGGCAACATGTTTACCTTAATTGGGTTTTTCTTATTGTAGAAGGAAATTACAATTTTCCTATATTTGGCCAGTTCTTTTTCTTGTAGGAAAAGGTTTGGACTTCTATAAATTGAAGATCCGTCCTTCTCATTCAGTAGCATCCACAATGTAGCCATAAGGGGTTTGAGAATCATCTTTAGGGGAACTTTACGGGACAAGTGTTAGTGTGTCACTTGTGTTTGCCTCTTCGTGAGGTTATTCTCTCGATATTTTGTACTCTCTTTTTATATAATGGATTGCTCATCTGCGCTGTGGACGTAGGTCAATTGACCGAACCACGTTAAATATTTGTGTCTCTTTTGGTATATTTCTCTTTATTGTATGATTTATCGTCGTTCAAGATTTGCTTTGCTAATTTCCAGGCGAAACCTTATTTTCCGGTCCTAACATACCTCAGCTAGCTCATAGAGTGGCGATTGCAGCAACCGGGCTCGGGATCGTGTTTTTTGAGCTTGGGCTTACTACCTCCCAAACCTTGCCTTGCTGCGATCGTGAGTCATGTGTTGTGATCGCAACTTCCTCTGTTACCATGCAAAAATAACTAGTTAATTTTGACCAGTATTGCCATTTTCTTACCCACAGTCCGTTTTGATCCCCATAGCGAGCCGGCAAATAGCCTTAAGGCAAAACTTATATCCATGTTTTAAACACCCACACCATCCAACTAACTCTGGGGCTGGTTGGAGTATCACGTAGAAATGACATCAGGTAGCCACTTTTAAGTACGTTGTTCAAAATATATTCACAATTTACAATGTATTTAAAGCTTAGTCAATTTCGCTCAAACTTTAGGATACGGCGTCCTAGAGTTTAAACCTCTAAGTTTAAATTTTATGACATCATATCCTAAAGTTTGAAAATTATGACCAGAAGTTCGAATCTTATGTCCTGAATTTTAAATTAGTAGTTCAATTCAGGACACTAAGTCCTGAATTTCCAAATTCATGATACTTCCTGAAATTTGAGTGAATTGATTAACATTAAATACATTGTAAATTATGAATATATTTTAAATAACGGCCTTAAAAGTGACTATTATCACACTTTGCCCGAGTATCACAGGGGGAATGTAACAAATTCGGGTATTTAGGCCCAAGCATGCATCCAACATCTCAAATGCCTCCTACATAGACAGATACAATTTTGAACAAATACATTAACACTTCCACACATCGTAGGCATTAATTGAATGCACATAAAAAATAAAAAATAAAAAACAAGTTCATTGTAATAGTAACATCTTGATGAAGTAATAACAGTTAGGAAGCAACCTCAATCAAACCAAATTATATTGTTCATTTCTTGATTGTTTTTTTTTCCACTCGATGTCCGATATCCGTATTGGAGTCCGACTATATTCGAATTCGCGCCGTGTAGGCCCCCATTCGGGGAAAAGCGCTCCCTACCAAGAATTTTTCCATACCCAGGGCTCAAACTCGAGACCTCTGGTTAGGGGGGAGGAGCAGTCTCATCCACTACACCATATCCTTTGGTGATCTTGATTGATTTATTTATACATTGAGACAAGAAAGGGAAAAAAAAAA
>MU767295.1:6626-18318 GCA_026770625.1 Nicotiana glauca | reverse complement strand
GGGGGGGGGGGGGGGGGGAGGGGGGAACTAAGGGGTCATTTGGTATGAGGTATAAGAAGGTATAGTGCTAATATAAAAAATTAATACCGCCTTAATACTTTATTTGGTTACCAAACCTGGTATAAGTTATCTCGGGATAAATTAATATCGGAATAACTTATATCTTTTA
Source organism: Nicotiana glauca (assembly GCA_026770625.1). Taxonomy (NCBI): domain Eukaryota; kingdom Viridiplantae; phylum Streptophyta; class Magnoliopsida; order Solanales; family Solanaceae; genus Nicotiana; species Nicotiana glauca. The sequence goes on along the minus strand of MU767295.1, from coordinate 18,149 downwards.
GAGGGTGGGTAATTAGTGCCAGGATAACTTATACCTTCTTCTTAGAAATCATGCAATTATCATTTTTAATACAATATACTAAACAATGGATAAAAAATAATACCAGGATAACTAATCCCGGTATAAGCAGTATTCAAACCAAACGACTCCTAAAGATGATAACATATTATTGAATAAAATATGTTGCATCTATCATCTATGAGCTTTAAATCTAAGATTCTCAAATGATCTTATATCAAAATATTAAAACATTAAACTAGCTTTATCTCATTTAATAAATTGGTAAGAGAAAGAGAACCACTTTTAAATTGTGACAAGATCACTCAAGATGTCTGGAAAAGGTTTGAAAAAGACGGGTTAGTCTCTCCCAAAGGAAACAAGCTTGTTGTAATATCCTTAGTAAAATGTCAACAACGTAGTAAAATTGTAATCGTTAGACTGCAAACCGCAATTGAGATTTGACCCACTGTTATATATATATATATATAAAAATTGAATTTGCGCCACAAGATTTCATATCGAGGGTAAAGTGCTCGCTAACAAAGGCGATTTCACGAACTTGAAATATCCAATTTACGGATGACGGAGTACTTACCACTCCATCACAACCCCTGGTTGGTTATATATCTATACTATATTAAAAGTACGAAGACCCTTAGCGAAATGTCGTTCGCCTTTTATACCCTTTAAAAATAGACTTTATATTGGGCAAAATTATAATTGTAATTTAATTATTTACCTAATATTTAGGACTTTAAAGTAAGCTACATTTATTTATTAAATATTTCTTTTACTATAAATATCTTTTCCTAATTTAAATCGTGTAGCAATTTTCCTCAAATTTGATCATTTCATGTTTACAAGCTTGAAACATGTTTGGTGGAAAATTATTAAATACTTCCCAAGCAAATCAATCGAAATAATTCAAGGGGTAAATCATAGCCAATCGTAATTAATTACTGAATTAGAAGACAAACTCGAGACATAGAAGTAATCAATTATGGGATGACATAAACGGGATTTTATTCATCAAAGTAACTTGACCTGCCTCTCCTTGAAGAGGTTCAGGATCTTACATTGATCTTGTTTATTACTCCACTTGTGGAGTAAAACTTTCTATCTCTGATGTATTCAGAATTCTCCCTCAAAGTAGCTCGACCTGCCTCTCCTTAAAGAGGTTCAGGATTTTACACTCATCTTGTTTATTACTCCACTTGTGGAGTATAACTTTCTATCTCTGGGGTAGTCAGAGTTCTGACGAAGAAGAAGCCCTCCTTGAGAGGTTCTCTTTCTTAGTATTTATAGCCTCAAACCCTTCTTTCTGGTCACGAGTGGGCCCATTGTTTGGTTATGGAGATGTCCCCTTATTTGTTTCAAGGACAGCTGTCATAGGTCAGAAGTCAGCGGCGTTGACCATTTACTACAGATTGGTCGTGATGGGATTGATCCCCTGGTCACCGAATGATCGAATATTTACCAATACAGTTAGTCCCTCCGTTCGTTAAGGTCGTGCCTGTGTCGACTTCGACGGACGGATAGAGCGACTTAATCGGGGAGGGTCCTTTAATATGAGGTTTCGGAATCGAATTGTTGATTGGCGAATAGAGTGTCATTCCGCACGATCGTTCGTAATAGCGCACGTTTTCATGAAACTGAATTGCTTCGTGCACGGTTATGCATTAATGGCAATCGTTGCGTTCCGTGCAAGTAAAATCTGTTATTTATAACTAGAGAAAACGTGTCATTTTGTTCTTTACACATTCATTGCTCTTCTGAGAGGATTCTCGAGAAGCTTTTTCTTCTGTCAGATCGCATTTTTTCTATTCTTTCGATCATTATCATCATTGATTTCTCTGTTTCCCTCGTCAAAGTTCTTCTTTCTCTCACTCGTGAATCGATTATGGCAGGCACGTCTTCTTGCGGCAATCGTCCGGCTACTTCCCCGGCGGTCGAAAATTCCGTTCCGGCAAATAAAGGGTTAGAGTTGGTGGAAGACGAAGAAATTCCTTCGGTCGACAAAATTCTACCTCGATCAAGAGATAAACTGATGGATTTCAGTACACCGATTGGCGTGGAATAGGGGGACGTTTCCTCTCCAATGGGGGAAGTATGAATAGCCCAAATGCGGGAGCGATGGAGTGTCCCACGTTATGCCGAGATTGCTCTGGCGAAGACCGAGGACAGGGTGCAAATTGATCATCGAGGGTATTGCTCGTTCTATGCTTACATCTTTCAGGTGGGGTGCACACTCCCACTTCCGATGTTGATAGTGGACTTCTGCCGCTATTATGAGGTATGTCCGGCCTAGCTTTCTCCTTACCTCTACAAACTACTCCTCATGTTCATTAATTATGCGGAGCTAGCGGGTAGGGAGGTCACTTTGAGGCATGTGCTCAATCTCTTCGCTCCCCAAAAAAGTCGCAGCACCATGATCCATGCACGCCCACGAGGGTCGAAGAGTTTGGTGGTTGATCTGGACGACGAGGATATTCATCACCCCTTTGAGAATTTCTTCTATATTCGGAGTGAGCACCTGGTGGCGGACCCAAGTGGATTCCCAGAAGTTTGGAACTTTGCACGTGAGACCTCGTTCCCGACTGGGCATCCGCCCTATTTCGACTTTCCTTATTCTTTGTACTTATGATTATTGATTTACCTTTATTTTTTTGTAGCTGAAAAGTTGCCGCCGCCTCCCTTGGAGGGGATCTGAGACTGGGTCGAGGCAGTGCTTCCTCGTACTGCAGGCATTCGTACCTGGGCGGCTTTCTAGGAGAGGCATGGTCGCAGGCCCGTGACAGGTGGGACTCCGGCCCTTTCTCTTATCTATTTCGTTTTGTTCTGACTGTGTTAATTGATTCGTTTGTCCATTGTATCGAGAGAGACCATGTCGTGTCAAAGCTCCCCAATTGGCTTTCCGTCGGCCGGGTGCACTCGCTAGACTAGCTGCTGCGTCTATACCTCGTCGAGTGCCGAGGGAGGCGTCGGTTGAATCATCAGCGACTGCATCCCCGCCTCGAGCTATGCCACAAGATAAGAGGGCGTCAGGGCTCGTTTATTCTTGGACGGGCTCGCCTTCAAATGAGGAGGAAGATAGGCCTTCGCAGAAGCGGCGAGTGGCATTTGTGGCGGCTCCTCCATCGGTGATCAACTTGGATTCTCCCCCAACGGATTCGGAGGGCGGTGCGGCTGCGGCGCTCGCTAGCGGGAAAATGAGTTATTTGGAGTTGGACCCGTTGGTTCTAGCCACGGGAATGTAGTTGCCTTGACGACCTCGTCTGAAGTTATTGTTGCCGAGGCGGAGGGTCGATCCTTACAGGCCGTCGTCGGGACTTCTGTTGTGCCATTGTCCGCTATGGCAAGTTGCTCTACGTCAACGGTGGCAGAGAGGGAGAGGGACGTGGTGGAGGATGAGTATGAGTCTGATTTGGACCCCGACGATGTTTGTATGTTTGAGGAGGGTATCACCAATTCTATGGTGCAGGCGGGGGGGGGCATTTTATTGAGGTTCCTTCGGATTTGAATTTATTAAATGAAGGAAATAGCTTGGTATCGCATTTCGAGTTGTTATGTTCGGAGGCCGAGAACGCGTCTTTGAGGAGCATTTCGAATATTGAAGTGATGGATGAAGTGGCCGTGATGGGCTTGAGGGTACGTAGTACATTCCTAGCTCCTTCTTCCCCTTCCGTTTTAGCCTTTGCCTTAGCTTTGCCTTTACTTTGTTTTGCAGACTTACTTGTTGGAGGTGGAGAACATCCGCAGAGCTAAGGTTCGCTCGAGGATCTTTTTGCAGATGCAGGGGAAATATCGCCGTTACCGTGATCGGTGCCGAGGGCTACACGACTGTTTATGGAATGAGCCCGTTAATCTAGCTTTGGGCGAGGAGTTGGCAAAGCGTGACCAGCAGCTGTTGCGGGCTCTTGATAGTAAACGTGCTCTTGAAGCGCTGATCCATTGGAAGGACGAGGAGCTTGAGGTGGGAAAAGGAATATCAGCTGAGTGTGCGCACCTGCAGGGCATGTTGAGGGAGATGGAGTTGGAGGCTGAGCAGAACCGGGTCAAGGCAGTGGAGGCGGCTGCGGAATGGAGTGGGAAACAAGCGAAGCTGGAGGGCGAGGTTGTGGCCTTAAAATTTTCGGAAAAGGGTTACTCATCGAGAGCCGTGGTGTTGGAGTAGTCGATTCGTGTGCATGAGTCCCGATTTGAGTCGGAGAGGGAGACAGTGGCCCTTAAGGAGGCGGGGCTCGAGGAGCAGATTGGTGTTCTTGAGCAGGAGGCTCATGCCATGTTGGACCGGATTGCGGATTTGGAGGAGGAGAATCAGCGACTGCAGAACTAGGCTGGTTCGTCTCATACTGCCGTTTCCCACCAGGTTCATGAACTTTGGGTCTATGCCGAAGCTCAACACGATGTTTACAAGAACTTATTAGAAGCGGTTTTCGTAACCGAGGCCGTCTTCGAGGTGGCACACCAGAAGGCTCGTGATGCTCGTGTCGACTATGGTTATGATGTGGAGACACTCGAGGCTGATGATGGCATGAGTGGCGGTGATGGTGATGCGGTGATGGTGACGGCGCCGAGTGAAGAAAAGATTTGTTATTGTTGTTTGTTGTTTTTCTTATATTCCGTTCATCGGTTGGTGCTCAGTTGTTTCTTCTGGTTTTTATATATTTTTTTTCTAGTCTCGACCGGCCGGGGTCAGGTGTAAGCGGGGAGTACCCACGTTCTTAACTCTGTTGACAATTGTACTCTTTCTTTCATCGTTTGTCTTTTGTTTTTACTCTATCTTCCGTTTCTCTCCTTTTCTTTTAAGGATATGTTTGGGAGGGCGATCAGCCCTCGAATTCGACCAAGGCTGTTATGTCAGTTTTGGATTGACAATGATGGCCTTTTGGCCTGACATGAAGGGGGAAGGGCGGTCACCTTGTAATGACCGTAATCGATTTTTCTCCATTCCCACCCTAGTGCGGCTGAGGTCGAACCTGCTATATTTTGATGGCAAAGGCACTTGGCCTGAGTCCCAATTCGACTGAGGTCGAACCTGATATATTTGATGGCGATCGCACTTGGCCTGAGTCCCGGTTCGACTAAGGTCGAACCTGATATATTTTGGTGGCGAAGGCACTTGGCCCCAGTCCAGGTTCGACTGGGGTCGAACCTGATATATTTTGATGGCGAAGGCACTTGGCCTGAGTCCCGGTTCGACTGAGGTCGAGCCTGCTATTTTTTATGGCGAAGGCACTTGGCCTCAGTCCCGGTTCGAATGAGGTCGAACCTGCTATATTTTGATGGCGAAGGAACTTGGCCTGAGTCCCGGTTTGACTGAGGTCGAACCTGCTATATTTTAATGGTGAAGGCACTTGGCCTGAGTCCCGGTTAAACTAAGGTCAAACCTGATATATTTTGGTGGTGAAGGCACTTGGCCTCAGTCCCAGTTTGAATGAGGTCGAACCTGATATATGTGAAGGCACTTGGCCTGAGTCCCGGTTCGACTAAGGTCGAACCTGCTATTTTTTTATGGCGAAGGCACTTGGCCTGAGTCTCGGTTTGACTGAGCTCGAACCTGCTATATTTTGATGGCGAAGGCACTTGGCCTGAGTCCCGGTTCGACTGAGGTCGAACCTGCTATATTTTGATGGCGAAGGCACTTGGCGTGAGTCCCGGTTCGACTGAGGTCAAACTTGCTATTTTTTTATGGCGAAGGCACTTGGCCTAAGTCCCGGTTCGACTGATGTCGAACCTGCTATATTTTGATGACGAAGGCACTTGGCCTGAGTCCCGATTCGACTGAGGTCGAACCTGCTATATTTTGATGGCGAAGGCACTTGGCCTGAGTCCCGGTTCGATTGAGGTCGAACCTGATATATTTTGATAGCGAAGGCACTTGGCCTGAGTCCCGGTTCGACTGAGGTCGAACCTGCTATTTTTTTATAGCAAAGGCACTAGGTCTGAGTCCCGGTTCGACTGAGGTCGAACCTGATATATTTTGATGGCGAAGGCGCTTGGCCTGAGTCTCGGTTCGACTGAGGTCGAACCTGCTATTTTTTTATGGCGAAGGCACTTGTCCTGAGTCCTCGTTCGACCGAGGTCGAACCTGCTATATTTTGATGGCGAAGGCACTTGGCCTGAGTCCCGATTCTGGCTTGAGACAGCCCTGTGCCGGCTCCCAGCCGGACACCGCGTTATGGGTGAAGGAAATGCCTCATACTTTCTTACTGAGGGAGAGGGGGGAACTTCTTCTTCTTATCCGGTCATTTTCGGATCTCAGTATTCCCTGATGCATTCGAGTATTATGCGGTCGATATGCTTCCTTTGGTTCGTTTGAGTTGGATCGCTTTTTCTTCCTTTTTCGTTTTCTTGTCGCTCCTTTGGCTTCGAACCCATGGAGAAACTATGCGATTTCACTAGTAAATCCCCACAGACGCGCCAAATTGTTTGATGGAAAATTATTGAATACTTCCCAAGCAAATCAATCGAAATAATTCAAATGGTAAATCATAGCCAATCGTAATTAATCACTGAATTAGAAGACAAACTCGAGACATAGAAGTAATCAATTATGGGACGACATAAACGGGATTTTATTCATCAAAGTAACTTGACGTGCCTCTCCTTGAAGAGGTTCAGGATCTTACATGGATCTTGTTTATTACTCCACTTGTGGAGTAAAACTTTCTATCTCTGATGTATTCAGAATTCTCCCTCAAAGTAGCTCGACATGCCTCTCCTTAAAGAGGTTCAGGATTTTATACTCATCTTGTTTATTACTCCACTTGTGGAGTATAACTTTCTATCTCTGGAGTAGTCAGAGTTCTGACGAAGAAGAAGCCCCCCTTGAGAGGTTCTCTTTCTTAGTATTTATAGCCTCAAGCCCTTCTTGCTGGTCACGAGTGGGCCCATTTTTTGGTTATGGAGATGTCCCCTTATTTGTTTCAAGGACAGCTGTCATAGGTCAGAAGTCAACGGCGTTGACCATTTACTACAGATTGGTCGTGATGGGATTGATCCCCTGGTCACCGAATGATCGAATATTTACCAATACAAAACACGCTAGGAATTGTAGTGAAAGCTTTTTGCAATTTTTTATCTTCGTTTTAATTTTGTAGGATTAAACACATACGAATCATTAATATATTTTCAAAATTTATTTTTTGTTTCTTTTTTGAATTATGCGAGTAATGTTAATGTAAATTTTTTATATGTGCACAAAGAGTCTAATTTGACTTAAAAATTTGCTATTTTCTAATATAAATTATTTAATCAATAATGGGTTAGATAATATTTATTATCATTTAATTATATTTCTAATATTAAAACTTCAGAATTAACTACATTTTGCTATTAATATTTTAATTAATTGAATTATTCGGAGGAAGTTTTAATATTTAGGAATTCAAAATTGAATAAATTTTAACTTATATAAATTATTTTATAATTAATATTGCATAAAATAAATATTTATTCAAATTCATATCCAAAGAAGAAAATAAAAATTTTAAATTCAATTCCATATTTATCAAGATGTAATAACAATCGTGAATATTGAATATCACTGAACTTAGTTGCACACGTTTAAAAAAAATTTTAATCAAAGAATGATCGAGAATATCAAGATGTATTGTCTTCTACTTTGATTGAAAAATTTAATCAGTACTATTATATTACCTGTTCAAATGAGAGAAATGAATTTGAATACAACGACGAACAAGAAAACCAAACACGACAAAGTCAACAAAGAATAAGTAAAAACTTATTGCTTGGATATATGTCAATCGCCATTTTACCTTTTAAATGTTAAATTCACATTGGACTAAATTATTATTTAGTTTATTTTTATAATATTTAGAAGTTTAAAATTTTAAAATATTTTGATTATTAGTCCTTTCTTTATTTGAACTACGTAAAAACTTCTAATATATCCATACCCCACTATGTGAGATTATATCGGGTATGTTGTTATTGTTGTAAAAATTCCTAATATAACTCAAAATCTATATAACCCATAGCCTAATATTTTAAGCTTTATAAATATATCTAAAATGTACTATTTACCAAGTTGCCTCGGTCATACCAACCAATTGATTTTCTCTTTCCCTTTCAATTTCATAATGCTTATGAATAAAAGGGCAATCCGGTGCACTAAGCTTCCACTATACTTATAAATGTTCATTATTAATGCTTGGTGATGAAATTAGTCAATTCCCTAATATTAGTGATAAAAGGGTTGAACCTCAATGTCTTTAAAAGTATATCCTTCCCAAACTCAAGAAAGAAAATAAGGAATAAAAAGGTTTGTCCAAAAAGAGCATTAGCTAACATAAACCTAAAGCTACATAATAATTTTATTATCATTAATAATCTTGAACTTATAATAAAAAATATTTTAGATTTTAAACAAGAGATAGAGAGACATGGTTGATGAGCCTCAATAACACTAACAATTATGCAAATACAACACTTCAAAGTCAAATATTAGATGGATATTTTATCTTTTGAAAATAATATTTTATTGAAGTCAATTATAATTACAATTAATATTTAAAATTGTAGATGAGTTAATACTAAGAATTTGAATAAAAATATATATTTTTCAAAATAATAATAATTATGTTTTTAGAACTAATAGCAAAAAACAAAATTCAATTCACTTTTTATTTTTTAAAACTATCCATATATGAAAAATTATTATTCAAGTTGATAAAACTCATATGATACATAAATTTATTTTTATTAAAAAAACATTAGCAAAAAATAAAACTGGAAATAGAGCAAAATCGATTATATCAAATTGCTTAAGTGCAAACTTGAAGCGATAAGGATGAAACAATAGAAGACAAACTATATTCTAAATGAGTTATAATTTTTCTTCATTCAATCTAAAGAGTGGCAACTCCTCATATATTTTATACACTATTTTTTATAAGATATTAACTCAACGGCGGAGGCAATATGAGAAAACACTAATAATAAGGCATTGGATGATTTATATGAGGCGAATTACTTTTTAAAATTTTTTATTTACAACTCAAACATATTATATAGATATGTAAGTTAGAGAGAAATTTTTTTCAAATTTACATATTCATAAATATAGGATACACGCGCAAAGCGCGTACCCTAAAACTAGTATATCTATATATATGTTCACGTATATATAGATAGCCAGTACGGACATAAGAGAACATGGGACTCATGTCACGACCCAATTTCCAAACCCGGTCGTGATGGCGCCTCTCGTGAAGACAAGGCCAGCCAACTAACCCACATCGTCTCTTTAATAATTATTAAACATAAATGAATAGAAAATACAACTTAATGGCATTAAAAACTGTTAATTAAAGCCCAACACAACCCGGCCGGGGTTTCACAAGTCACGAGCATCTAAAGAAGACTGAACACTACTACAAGGCCAATAATATATATAAAATAAAATTTGGAGTTCAAAAGATGAAGTCCAGTGCCGCGAACGCTGGCGGTCACCTTGCTCAGCTACAATTGTAATACCTTCAGTCCGCTAATAACCCGCTACCGGGTGAACAATACCTGCAACTGCACACGAGGCGCAGGGAGTAAAGTGAGTACTCCAACTCAGTGAGTAATAAGAGTAAATAATAACTGAGCGGCAAGAAATCACGTAAGAGCACTCCATCATACTATATAGGACAGTACAACCCTTCGAGAAGACAGTAAAAACCGGGAAAATCCTTTACAAAATATCTAGCTCAGTTAAAAACCTCTTTGAAAAATATCCTTTTCCGACAATTTAAGCAAATGAATGCAAAACAGACAGTGCAAGTCAGCACACAAGTCAGCCCTTCGGGCATATCACTCTATTGATACCCAATTTTTTCCTATGTATTTTTATACTCAAAATACTTTCAAAATAGCATGTATATTCATATATAAGCATCCCCAAAGGTTTTGGTATTTTTTCCAAAATTTTTAAGATTTTTAAAAAAATCAATTTATGGCCTATTTTGCACTATAAAATCCAATAATTATTCCCAAAACTTGTCATTTTGGTGAATAATTTATTTTATTCTCACGTTTACATAAAAATATAATTTACATAATAATTATATAATTTACAAGTCCATTTGGTATTTTTAAACTAAAATTGCATGAAATTGCAATTTTAGCCTATTTCTCGATTCAATAGCATTTTTAATCACAAAATCATTCCCAATATTTTTAAATTAATACTTACATATTTTTTATTAAATCAGTATTTTTAATCTTAATTTTAAACAACTTTTACTATTTTTATAAATTCAAAAAGGGAAAAATGGCTATTTCAATTGTAGCCCATTTTACTTTCAATTATAGCCTGATTTGCACCCCAATCCCCCCTAATTAAACGACCCAATTCCATTTCCTACCCGACCCAGACCCGACTAAAACGAACCCGCCCGGACTCCATTTTAAATCGTGGCCGTTGATTGTTTTAATCAACGGTCCACGTGTGCCCTTACCTTTTTAACTCAGCCCAACTCCCTAACCCTAATCATTCTAACCAAACAGCCGCCCTAAGATCCCTTTCGTCTCTCAAATCCTCTCAAGCCTCTCCGAAACCCTAGTGCTACTTCACCAGCCTCCGACCTTATTTCACCGAAGACTATGGCTTCTCAGGCCCTGGGTAGCCTGTACCTAACCCCACATAGCTCTATGCTCTTTTTGCTCGAGGTTTCAGAGTCCGACTTTGAAGACCCCGGCTCAGAATCTTTCCGATTCAAGTTCGATGGCCCTTTCCGGCTCATCTCCAGCGAGTCCTAGGCCTGTGAGTCCATCTCTGACTCAGGACCAGCCCATTCCAGGCCTTTCTTATTTTCTAGGGTTTTCTCTGAAACCCTAAGCCCTCGAGGTTTTTTTTGTTTCTCTCTAAGATCTGCTTTAGATCCGTGTTATTTTCTAAGATTTTGAAGTATTTTTCACATCTTTTCGATTTTTGTTTTCAAAACTGTTCATCTTCTTAAAACTTAGGATTTCCGTGATTTTTTACTCGTTCTACTGCTATCGCTTACTATATTTTTACTTTGCTATAATTCCTAAGTGTTTTCACTATGGTTTCTGCGTATTTTTTCTCCTATGGTTTCCGAGTAATTTCTTTACTATATTTTTTCGTTACTTAGATTTCCATGAATGTTTGTGTTCTTTGGACTCACTGAGTTTGTTCTTGCCTGATTTTCTATGCTTTCGACTTGTGGAAGAAACCCTAGATTTTGGGGTTTTCAAACCTGCTTGTGTACGAGCATTTTGTTCGTTGCCTGTTTGATTTCAAAACCCTAAATCTTCTAAACTCATCTCATGTTTCTGATTCTTGCTAAGGCTTGCAAGACCTTTTGATTTCATCCATGGCTATGTTCTTCTACTTTGATTGCATGACTACTCTGTTAATTTTAGCCTCGCATGTTTAAGTTTACACTTTCTTTATAGTCAAACCTTTTACTCTCTAACCAACCCTAATTTTTCGGATTGATTTCTATATGAATTTATTTGATTCTCTCCTTGTTTGATTTGGACCTGTTT
>MU767293.1:154014-194371 GCA_026770625.1 Nicotiana glauca | reverse complement strand
CTCTTTTAACTGTCCGAACTTGTTTCTCATTTTTGCCTCTCTGAAGTCCGCTTTGTTTTCCTACTAAACTTCTGTTCTAATTTTTAGATAATCACATAATCTTGCATCTGTTCTGTATGTTTTCTACTGGGTAACCTCTTCTAGCCAAAATCGTGCTATTTTTACTTATAGAGTACTGCATCTTTAACGTTTCTACTATATACTTTTCAAAGCGTGTCTCAAAGTGTTCTTTACTAATTCCTAAATGGCCATATACTTACCGCCATTTCTTTTACAATTTTGAAATTTCGATCAAATTTTCTACTTTTTGCCAAAACCTATCTTCAATATTCCTGTTTTAGAACTCTCATTTTAGACCTTAAATGTGACTGAGACGTGCTAATTATATGCTATCTATGGAGGGTATAATATGTATATGATGACCAAACCCATAGCCTTCAACCTGCATTGCATAATGCTACTTTTCTGCCTTCCGAGGTTAAGCTCTACCTCCATCCTGCATAAGGCTACCTATCTGCCTTTCGAGACTAAGAATTGTCTCCATCTGCATTGCATAAGGCTATTTTCTGCCTTTCGAGGTTAAACTCTACCTCCATCCTGTATAAGGCTACCTATCTACCTTTCGAGACTAAGCCCTGTCTCCATCTGCATTGCCTAAGGCTATTTTCTGCCTTCCGAGGTTAAACTCTACCTCCATCCTGCATAAGGCTACTTATCTGCCTTTCGAGACTAAGCTCTGTCTCCATCTGCATTTTTGAATAAGGCTACTTTTCTACCTTCCGAGGTTAAGCTCTACCTCCATCTTGCATAAGGCTACTTATCTACCTTCCGAGACTAAGTGCTGTCTCCATCTGCATTTTTGCATAAGGCTACTTATCTGCCTTCCGAGACTAAGCTCTGTCTCCATCTGCATTGTATAAGGCTACCTATTTGCCTTCCGAGACTAAGCATTGTCTCCATCCTGCATGGCTGAAATATCGCCACTTTATATTTTCGAACGGTTGGAATATCGCCACCTGCATTTAAATTATCGCTCTGGCTGAAAGTTCGCCACCCTTTGCATTCAAATGGCTGAAATATCGCCACCTACATTTAAATTCTCGCTCTGGCTGAAAGATCACCACCCTTTGCATTCTACGGCTGAAATATCGCCACCCGCATTTAAATTCACACTCTGGCTGAAAGATCGCCACTCTTTGCATTCATTCGGCTGAGAGATTGCCACCTTTTCATGGGCCGAAAAATCGCCAACTATTTCAAAGGATTCATAGTTCGAAGGAACCATATGCATAGCCCGAGAACACCATTTCATGGCTTGCGAATCTTTACTTTTATGCTTTTCATGGCCCAGGACATCATAGTTCGAGGACGTCATCCTAACCGTCCGAAGACAACACTAATGGTCCAACGGGAACTTGCATCATTTTTAAATTACGCACAATATATGCGCACCTTGCTCATTTATAGGTACACCGGCTAGCAAAACGGCCGTGTCAGCAGGTTTGATCCCGCGCCGGTTCTCCACAACCTGTCCGATTCCAAACGCCTTTTAAAACTTAACCATCGTGTCCGTCTTTTCGAATCTCCATCGACACATTCCGTCAATGGTTCCTGAACTACATATGGCCTGATTCCTGTAAAACCAGGGATATGTAGGCAGCTCAGAAACCAGAGCGCGGTCAAAGTTCTTTTTCAATCAACGGTTCCGGTCAAAATTGGCCATCTTGTCTTTACCCGACAACTATTTCATCCTCCTCGGGTAAAGAGGGGCAGCTGTTGATACCCAATTTTTTCCTATATATTTTATACTCAGATACTTTCAAAATAGCATGTGTATACATATATAAGCATGCCCAAAAGTTTGGTATTTTTTCTCAATTTTTAAGATGTTTTTGAATAAATTCGTTGTCTATTTTTACACTACAAAATCCAAAATTATTCTCCAAATTATCATTTTTTGAACAGCGTATTTTATTCTCATATTTACAACATAATATAATTAATATGATTTTTGCGTATTTTTACAAATTTATTTGGAATTTCTAAAGCTAAATTGCGTGAAATTGCAATTATAGCCTATTTTACAATTAACCACATTTTATAATTATAAAATCATTTCTGTTATTTTTAGGTTAATATTTATATATTATTAATTAGTTCTGAGTTTTCAATTTGTTTTTCAAATCATTTCAACTATTTTTATAAAATAAAAAGGGAAAAATGGCTATTTAAATGCTAGCCAAGATTTATTGCAAACATAGCCCCAATTAAACCCCATTTCAGACCAACCCATATCCCAAACTAACCCGACCCATACCTAATTCATTAACCCGATCCAGCTTTGATCTAATCTGAGCCGTTGATCAAATGAGATCAACGGCCTAGATTATCTTTCCTAAATTAAATCTAACGACCCCCCCCCTTGACCCCTCATTTCCCATAGAGACCGGTCTCTCTCTTATTCTCTTCGTCTCCTCCATCTCTCTAGAACCTTTTGGTTCTTCTCTGATCATCTTCATCGCCTCTCCGGCCATCTCCATCCTCACTTCTCTGGACCACCAGTCACCACAGAGTATTGTCTCGTTGATCTTCTCCAGGTTTTGAGGCTCCAGGAATTTCCACCATGCGAGATGCTCACAGGAAGCCTTCCTCAGCTTATCTCCGGCCTCCTCTCCGATGGTTTTCAGTCCGATGGTACTATGTATGCCATTATTAACGAGTTTCACAGCCAGGTTCCTTACCTCATTGAGTTATTGCAAAATCCTAATTTTTTCCCAAATCTCGTAATCTCTGTCTTTTTTAAAAATGATTTTCAGCTTATTCATTGTGTTTTACACTACTCACTACTCGATTTCTTCGATTAATTCAAGTTTTTCAACGTTCTATTCTTCTTTTCAAAACTAGGGTTTCCAAACCCCTTTCAAAATCACTATATCTTCTGCTTCTTTTTTGAGTATTATGTGCTTATGCCTGTAATATGTGTTTATGTTTGGATTATGAGTTTGTTTGTGTGGTTTTCTGGTTAATCCGAGTTCCATGATATCTAATGCACATAAAGGCCCTTATTACATAGTACATGCCTTACTACTCTTACTATGGTGTAATCAGTCGTCTAATTGATTCTTTCCTTTATCTGATATAACTTATACCCCCATTCAAATCACGACTCCCTGATTAAAATGAATTAGGTCCTGTAATTGATTCCAATTGGTATTGTTTCTATAATTATGCACTTGTTACCCTATTCTCTATTGGTTTTCAAAACTATAAATACTCAACCCTCTCTTTAGCATAACACGAACAGAATTCATTATTCTGAACTCTCTCTTACACGAAAACATACTCAGTGCTTTCTCTTGTTCTTACATAACCTCTCTAACTTCCCTTATGACTACTGGTTACTCAATTGGTTTAAAACCCAGGCTGAACTTAGGCTACTTTGTTGTTTTGGTATTCTTTACTCTGCTACTTGCTTTGGTCTGGCTGCTGTTGCTCACTTCTTTTCCTACTCTGCTGATCACCTCTCTGCATATTCTCTGCATATTGCTGCTCAGTTCTCTGCACATTATTGCTCACCACCCTACATATTATTGCTCCCTACTGCTCTGCATTACCATACCTTCAACTGGTATGTCTCCTATTTGATTTACAGCTTCAAAGCAACATGTTTTTATTTGTATTGCACTTTCTCTTGTTTCTTGTATGCTTCTACTTATGGTTCTGCTGTTTACATTGCAATTATCATGCCTCTTTGCTAGTTCATTGATATGATTACCCTTCTCCCAATTCAGCATGTCTATTGATTTTGATTAATGCATGTCTTGGTAAAAGGCTGTGAAACTCGAAAGAAGTGAGGTTGGAGATTTCGGGCCTGGTTGAAGGCTCCCTATAGAATAACTTCTTATTTTTTCACTACTATAATTTAATTATCTTGGTTTGTAATAATTTTTAACGAATTATTCGGGTTTATCGTGAAATGGGGGGACTATGCATGCTTAGTATAAGGGTTACGGGTAGAAAGCATGCTTGTAGGGCTTTATTTTTTTGTGCAATAGACATCATGCATAGGACATGCATCTCACACGATTAGAAATCCTATTTTTGGCTCTTTTACTTTCAGTTTGTTATTATACTCACTTCGTAATCACAATTAGTTAATAACCAACGAACTACTGTTATAAAGATTGCTGCTGCATCCTCACTAGCATTCAGATATCATGTTTTAGGACCTTTATGTGCATTAGATATCATGTACTTAGGATTTTATTCCATCTGAGTTGCAATCTTTTGAACGCCCACTAGTTTTGTTTAATTTAACAACATAAGTCTGGCTAACAGTTTCTCTTAAAAACTGAAAATCAAATATGCATGTTCACTTCCCTTTTGCAATCAGGCAATGTATATGACGCCTAGGCAAGCTTTAGGACCTAATAAACCGAATAATCATGTTTTCACCTGTTTTAGACTATCCAACCTCTTTTAACTGTCTGAACTTGTTTCTCATTTTCGCCTCTCTGAAGTCCGCTTTGTTTTCCTACTAAACTTCTGTCCTATTTTTTTAGATAATTACATAATCTTGCATCTGTTCTGTTATGTTTTCTACTTGGTAACCTTTCTTAGCCAAAATCGTGCTATTTTTACTTATAGAGTACTGCATCTTTAACACTTCTACTATATATTTTCAAAGCGTGTCTCAAAGTGTTCTTTACTAATTCCTAAATTTCCATATACTTACCGCCATTTCTCTTACAATTCTGAAATTTCGATCAAATTTTCTGCTTTCTGCCAAAACCTGTCTTCAATATTCCTCTTTTAGAACTCTCATTTTAGACCTTAAATGTGACTGAGACGTGCTAATTATATGCTATCTATGGAGGGTTTCTTGAGCCTTTTATTTTCTTTTTGATTCCTTTACGTGAAGTCCTATTTGTTATATATGTCGTCTAGTATTTTAATCTTTAAACCTAAGGGTTCAGCCTAGTCCTTGGCTTATAGGAATAGTGGTCCTAAATACCCTTTAGGACTTATAGGATGGGACGGGTAATAACACGCAATAAGCACTCGTGACCAATCCACACGTTTAAATACCTTAACGGGGTGGGAAGGGTAGAATATGGATATGATGACCGGTGCGCTAATATCTCGTGCGACCCCTCCTTTGAGGGCTGGGTATTGTATTGATGTGATCCATATTTTGTATAAACCTAGGACCCCCTTTTTCGTTTCCCTTCATTTGCAGTGTCTTCTTTAATTCTGTTCTTCAAATTAATTTCTTTTTTTTTCTAAAAAACTGTCTCTTTCTGTCTTCTTTACCCTTTTCAAAACTTGAAACTTGTTCGTGATTCTTATGTGCAAAGTTTTTACTTGTTTTCTCTCACTTCCTCTTAAAGTCACAATTAAAGCATGGCCAGGAACCACACTAGTGGATGTTGAGGGGTGCCTAACACCTTCCCCTCGAGATAATCTCAAGCCCTAACCCGAACTCTGGTTTTCTTTCAAAATCGCTTCTTCTCTTTAAAGTGTTCTAATGCACTATAATCATTAGGTGGAGACTCTTCAAATTCCATAACATGATTCCTCAAAAGGGAATAAGAGTTGTTTTGTCCATAATGTCGTAAACCCGATTTCTTTCTTTTTAAAGAAGGGGGGAAAAAGGGGGCGTCGACAGCATGGCGACTCTGCTGGGGTAATTGTTTAAGGCTTTTACCATCACATGCTCTTGTGACTTTATTGCTTCCTTAATTGCTTTTATTTCCCGTCTTTAATTATTTCATCATGATTACTGACTTGTCTCTTCATGTTTTCCCTTTCTTTCAATTTCTTCCTTTACTTCTTTATTACTATTTCAATACCGTTGTAATTTTCGAGCATTTATTGTAATCTTTTACCGTATGAACGTGAAAATACATGCAATTTGCTTCATTTTTGTAACTGCATCTTCAACATCATGTTCCACTCGTGCTAAAACAAATCCTATAGCAACGCTTATAATGAGTGGTTGCGCCCTTCCAATATTATAACCCACTAAATGTGGCAAAGACATATTTGCGGTAAAACCAGTCGATCAACGATGTAGTCGACGGTTCCGCACCTTTCCCTCTTGAGTTGTCCGCTCAAGGGCACCTTGTCTAGCACATAAAAAAAATAGAAACCTTACTCTATTAAACTGTCAAACTTAGCCGAGTCAGTTATGTTGTTCGCATAATGACTCATTAAGATTGCCTAAACCAAAGTCCATCGGGTTTCCTCGAAACCCAAACGGACGCCTTCACGTTGTGTGCATTTATTTGGAGAACTAAATGCCTTTATGCTAATTATTGATTTAAATAGTCGAGTCTGGTTCTAATCCTTTGTTTTGCAGAAAATGAGGCACGAAATCCCCAGATTCGGTATAGTATCCAACATTCACCCAAGGTTGCTAAGTTGGTGGGAGGATCTTCATGCCACCGATCAGACCCTTGTCCGCAAGTACTTTGGGAATTTGCCGTCACTTCTGGAAATCCAGCCTAACAACAAAATCATAGAGGCTGCAACTCTGTTCTGGGACAGTGATAGGTCAGTTTTTCGCTTCGGGGACCTCGAAATGGCCCCTTTGCTAGAAGAAATAGGGGGTCTAGCTGGAATTCCTTGGGAGACTCCGGGTCTACTTATGCCAGAGAATCGCAAGGGTAGGGGTTTCCTCAAAATGATGGGACTCAAGAAGAATCCGGATCTGACTTGCTTAAAATATTCATTTATACCATTTGACTTCCTGTATGAATGGTTTGGCCATAGCAAGTCCTACCGCACCTACATTGACGAATTCGCCCTTACCTCTTTAGGGCATATACATAGGAGGGTCTTTGTATTCATGTTATATTTCTTGGGTATGGTGATCTTTCCCATGAAGAAGTCTAGGGTCCACACCAGACTAGCCATGGTAACCAAAACGTTAATGGAAGGGATCGACGGGCAGTCTTTCAGCATAGTGCCCATGATCATCGCTGAAATCTATCGAGCCTTGGGAAAATGTCAACAAGGGGCCCCGCTTTTCGAGGGTTGTAATCTGTTACTTCAACTCTGGCTTATAGAACACCTTCAGAAAGGTGACTACCGATAGGAGATTATACGCAGGGATTAGGATGACCATATCACTTTCCACCACCCCAAGCGAATGAACTTCATGCCCAACATGTTCGTACAGCCGGAGGACACTGGAGGATGGGTAGAGCTATTTGAAAATCTAAAGAAAGAGCAAGTACAGTGGATGTTTGAGTGGTTCCCAACAGGGGAGTTCATTGTTCGTTCTCGAGATGCACCGTTCCTCATACTCATCGATCTGAGAGGAACTCATCATTATGTCCCTCTCCGAGCCATGAGGCAAGCAGGGAGGAAAAAAATCATACCAAGGGTAGACAAAATGAGTCATTTCAAGGTTGACTTTCAAGACAATGATAGCCCGCATAAGTGTCAAGCTCAACATATGTGGCATTGCAAGCTCGTCTTGGGGAGAGAAACTATTAAAGCAGACATGTATCATGCAAGGTCTGTGATGCATTATTCGGGTTGGTTAGAAGACAATCACATTGGTTTAGGTCACCTAGGGTTCGTCCAAGGTCATAGGCTTATTGATGAGAAAGCTACAACACAGTTTAAATACAATCAACTGCGCAAGAGGATGTGAGAGTGTGAAAATGAGCACCGGGAAATACAAGAAGCTCACCAGAAATTGATCGACGAGCGGAAGGACATGGCTATCAATGCCAACAAGCGGTTAGGGTATCTGGAAAGAGGTCTAGTAGAGTTGGAAGGAAAGTTCTTGAAGAGGATTGAAGACTGCCAAAATGTCGAGGGAAATGCAGGCGGAAATTTGGCTCGAGCCTATTTGCTGCTAGGACTACGTGAGTTGATGCAGTTGTACGAGGGAGGCAAGAATACCGGATCTGGGGAAGGTCCTTCTGGGACCAAGTAGTTAGGATCTTTTATTTCCTTCTTTCCTAATGTAATAAGGCCACTGGCCATTGGTGACATCTTTCCGTTATTTCAAATTACATTTAAGACTCGTCTTATTTTTATCAATAAAATGAGGCATTTAGCATTATAAGTTCTCCAAATTTAACTTGTCGCTAGTCCTACCTCGGGCACAACGAGGCACCTAAATTAGGAAATGATTTATATTCCTGCACAACGTGTTTAAATACCGCAATATTATTTTTCAGAATCCGTACTAACTTTTCACCTTTTTGTTTTTCTTTTATTTTTATTCCCCTTCCCAAAGGTTAGTTCGTGCATTCTGGCACCGTCAGCATACTCAACAAGATCCAAGGGCCCTCCACCTCCTCCTTCTCCGAGTCCTACCAAAAACAGGAACAAAGGCAAAATGGGAGATGCAAACGCTAGAAAGGAAATTGAGGAAACTTCTCAGAACACTCCAATTACCAAGGAAACTATTGCTCATCTTGAGCAGACTTTGCTGAGATTTCGGGAAGAATTAGAAGAAGACTGAAACCTGGCAAGCCTATCAATCACTCTTGCCGCTACTGATGCCAACACCCAGAACCCCGTACCTCCACAGCCACCAATACAAACTGCTAATAACCAAGCCTGCGACACATGCAACAACACTCCATTGCTCATTCCCGAACCACAAAATGCCACAAACGACCATAACACCCCTATCTTTGTGGACGTTACACCCCACTATACCCAGCCAGTCTCAAGTGCACCCGAATTAGATGACAAGGACTCCCTTATCAAGAATTCTGCCACCGAACGCAAGAAGTTGACTAGCCGGGTCTAAGGTGTCGAGGGTAGCAAAGGTGTTGAAGGGTTGAACTATGAAGATCTTTGTGTTCAGCCAGATGTGGAGCTTCCGGAGGGGTACAAACCTCCCAAGTTTGAGATGTTTGATGGTACAGGTGATCCCACGGTCCATCTAAGAATGTATTGTGACAAGCTGGTAGGAGTTGGAAGGGACGAGAAAATCCGCATGAAGCTGTTCATGAGGAGTCTGAAAGGAGACGCCTTGTCTTGGTACATTAGCCAGGATTCAAAGAAGTAGACAAGTTGGGTGAGCATGGCGTCCGACTTTATGGACCGGTTCAGGTTCAACACTGAGAACGTGCTAGATGTGTTCTATATCCAGAATCTCAAGAAGAAGCCCACAGAAACCTTTCGCGAGTATGCAACTCGTTGGAGGTCAGAAGCTGCCAAGGTCAAGCCAACCCTCGAGGAAGAACAGACGAACAGGTTCTTTGTCCAGCCTCAGGATCCGCAATACTATGAGAGACTGATGTTGATAGAGGGTCAGAAATTCTCCGACATCATCAAGTTGGGAGAAAGAATCGAAGAAGGTATCAAGAATGGTATGGTCACCCATCTCGAAGCATTACAGGCCACTAACAAGGCCTTACAGTTTGGTAGCACATTAAAGAAAAAAGGACGTGAATTACGTAATGGCTGCGCAAAGAACCAAATACCCCATGAAATACCAAACCTATCCCTCATCCCCACTCACATATCAACCTACCCTAAATTACCAAGCACTCTCAGCTACATACCAAATGCCACCATCTGCCTACCAATCACCTCCACCACCCACATATCAACCCACCTCACCAAGATATTCCCAACCCGTGCCCGTGTACCAAGCATATAACTCCCAACTTTCTCATTACCCATTGCCACCGACTCGCCAAAACTTTCCTCGACCCAGACCAAATTTCTACCGCAGACCTCCCAGATAATATACCGCCATAGCCGAGCCAACTGACCAACTATATGAAAAACTCAAAATAGCCGGTTATGTTACTCCTATCCCAGCCATAACTCCAGAAAATCCCTCCCAGTGGTTCAATCCAAATAAAACTTGCGCATACCATTCCGGAATGAAAGGCCATACCATCGACGAGTGTCGCTCATTGAAAGATAAGATTCAGACTTTGATTGATAACAAGGTCATTGTGGAAAGAGAGCCCTCTCCCAATGTCCGCAACAACCCTCTACCTGACCACAAGGGTGGAGGCATCCATATGATCGAGATATAGGATGATTGGGACCCCAAAGGGTCAATCAGATTGATTGCCGAAGGAGATGAGCCTAAGAAACCGATGGTTACCCTCAATCCCATTATTGTTTAGATCCTGCCCTCCGAAGGCAATGTGGTAAATATGTATGTACCACTCGAGTTTGAAGTGCCTCCTGCAAAGGCGCCAAAACCAATTAAGGTCGAGTTCGGAGTTCCGAAGGCACCCGCACCATTTGAAGTTGTTGTGTTATCTCCAAGGGTGCCAATTCCGATTTCCATGACAGACGTGACCCCATTCAAGTCAAACGCCATACCTTGGGATTACACAGCGAAAGCCAGGAGAAAAGGGAAAACACATACCAGAGAAGCGATCGCCGCACAGGGCATGACTAGAACCGGCAGAGTATACATTCCGTAACATTTAGCTGAGTCCAGCATGCAAGCCTCCGAGCAGCCTACTGAAACTAGACACGATGACCTTTGGAGGAAAATACAAGCCAAGGAATACTTGGTCATTGAGCAACTAAACAAAACACCAGCGCAGATTTCCATCCTGGCTCTTCTGCAAAGCTCTGAGGCACATAAAAATTCCTTGATGAAGATATTGAGTGAAGCTTATGTTCCCAGCAACATAACCGGAGGCAAAATGGTAAATATGGTAGGACAAGTGTTGGAAAGTCACAAGATCACCTTCCACAAGGATGAGTTACCACCAGAAGGACTTAGTCACAACAAGGCGTTGCATATCACTGTGCAATGTAAAGATTATTTCATCACCAGGATCCTAGTCGACGGGGGATCTAGCCTCAACATTTGTCTGCTAGCGACTCTGAGAACATTGGGGAATAGTTTGCATGAGATCAAAGATGGGGCTATCAATGTTAAAGCTTTTGATGGGTCTCAAAGATCTATCATTGGGGAAATTAGCCTGTGTTTGCAAATGGGGCCTACCTGGTTCGATGTTGACTTCCAAGTCATAGACGTGCCAGCATCCTACAATTTATTGCTGGGATGACCCTGGATCCACGCCGCTGGGGCTGTGGCACTAACCCTACATTAATCAGTGAAGTTTGAATGGAATCATTAGGAAGTGATCATTCATGTCGACGGTAGCAACCCTTTATACAGTCGCCAAACCATCCCAATGATCAGAGGTAGAAGAAGAATAGGCGGAGAAACATACCATCACATCGAGCGAGTTAATGCCATATACAAAGACAAGAGGTGGGATAACAAGATTGAGAGCATCCTGAATTGGAGCGGGTATGAACCTGTAAATGGACTTGGCAAGAATCTTCAGGGTATCACCAAACCCATCAAGCTGAAGAAGCACGGTACTACTTTTGGCCTAGGGTATGAGTACACCTGGAAAGAGTTCAAGGAATGGTCACTACCATGGCGCGGTCCCTATTATCTGCTAGAGCACCCTATACCTCAGCTGGAGCAGACCTTTCAGCCTACTGACATTATATATGGATCAAAGGAAGATGAAACACTGGTAGCGATGAAGAATCTATTTCTAGGAGATGATATGGACTGTTGTGTTATCTTCGAGGAGGAAGGCCCTTCCATTCAAGCTGTGAACCGAGGGGAACGCCTCACCAATTGGTCAGTCAGGACCACCAGTGCCCGAAAAGCTTCGGGCATTAGTATTACATATCTTGATGATGAATCGATGACTATAACTTGCAATGAGGCAACACAACAAACGGATATAGATTTAGGAGAGGAAGATGATATACCAGAAGAGGTTGTCAGAGAGGTCGAGAAATTTGAGAGTAGACCTAAGTCTAACTTTGACTAAACTGAGGTTGTTAATTTGGGAGATACAGAGAATATCAAAGAAACGCGCATCAACGTGCATTTGTCATCATCAGAAAAGAAGAGTACACATAGTTCTTAAAAGAGTATGAGGAAATTTTCACCCGGTCATATGACGATATGACTGGTCTCAGCACATCCATTGTAGCTCACAAGTTGCCAACAGATCCGACATGTCCGCCAGTAAAATAGAAGCTCAAAAAGTTCAAGCCAGAAATGAGTTTGAAAATCAAAGAGGAAGTTACCAAGCAATTCAAAGCCAGGGTTTTTAAGGTGGTAGAGTGTCCAACATGGTTAGCTAACATCGTGCCAGTACCAATTAAATATGGGAAGGTTAGAGTCTTTGTCAACTACCGGGATCTTAACCGGGCTACTCCCAAAGACGACTTCCCTTTGCCAAATATACACATCCTGATTTACAACTGCGCCAAGCATGAACTGCAGTCATTCGTTGATTGTTTTGCTGGGTACCACCAGATATGGATGGATGAAGAAGATGCAGAGAAAACGACATTCATCACACTTTGGGGGATGTACTGTTACAGAATGATGCCATTGGGTTTGAAGAATGCTGGTGCCACCTACATGAGGGCCATGACTACTATTTTTCATGACATGATACATAAAGAGATCGAGGTGTATGTGGATGATGTCATCATCAAATCCAAGAAAGCTGCAGATTATATGGAAGACCTGAGAAAATTCTTCAACAGATTGAGGAGGTACAACTTGAAATTGAATCCTGCCAAGTGTGCATTTGGGGTTCCTGCTGGAAAGCTATTGGGTTTCATTGTGAGTCGCCGAGGAATAGAATTAGATCATTCAAAGGTCAAGTCCATTCAAGAGTTTCCACCGCCAAGGAACAAGAAGGATGTGATGAGCTTTCTGGGAAGGCTCAATTATATCAGCCGATTCATAGCTCAGTCTACTGTCATTTGTGAACCTATCTTCAAGATGCTTAAGAAGGATGCTGCCACCAAATGGACTGATGATTGTCATAGGGCTTTTGATAGAATCAAGGAATACTTGTCAACGCCGCCGGTCTTGGTTCCGCCTGAGCCAGGAAGACCCCTATTACTTTATCTCGCAGTATTGGATGGAGTGTTCTGTTGTGTTTTAGGACAACATGATGAAATCGGAAGAAAGGAGCAAGCCATCTACTACCTCAGCAATAAGTGTACTCCGTATGAGGCTTGATATTCTTTATTAGAACGCACATGTTGTGCTCTGACCTGGGTAGCTCAGAAGTTGAGGCACTATTTCTGTGCTTACACCACTTATCTCAAATCAAGGATGGATCCGTTAAAGTATATCTTTCAGAAGCCCATGCCTACCGGCAAGCTCGCCAAATGGAAATTCCTGTTAAGCGAGTTTGACATTGTTTATGTTACTCAGAAGGCAGTCAAAGGGCAAGCTTTGGCATACCACCTCACCGAGAATCCCGTGGGAGGAGAATACGAACCTCTAAAGATGTATTTTTCTGATGAAGAGGTATCTTTCATAGGAGAAGACATTGCAGAATCCTATGACGGTTGGAGGATGTTTTTCGATGGAGCTGCGAATTTCAAAGAAGTTGGCATAGGAGCATTCCTGGTATCAGAAATCGGTCAACATTACCCGGTATCCACCAAGCTCAGGTTCCCGTGCACCAACAACATGGCCGAATATGAAGCCTGCATCTTAGGGCTCAAACTGGCCATCGACATGAATGTTCAGGAGCTACTAGTGATAGGAGACTCGGACTTACTCATATATCAGGTTCGAGAGGAATGGGAAACCAAGAATCCTAAGATACTCCCTTACCTACATCACATACAGGAGTTGAGGAAGAGATTCAGAAAAATAGAATTCCAGCATGTTCCAAGAATACAAAATGAGTTCGCCGATGCACTAGCCATTTTGTCATCCATGATTCAGTATCCAGATATGAATTTCATTGACCCCATTCAGGTCAAGATTCATGACCAGCCAGCTTACTGTGCTCACGTTGAGGAAGAAGCCGATGGGAAGCCATGGTTACATGACATCAGAGAATACTTGACAACAGGAGAATACCCAGAGCTTGCCAATGCTACTCAGAAGCGCACACTCCGGAGGTTATCCAACAACTTCTTGCACAGCGGAGGAGTCCTGTATAGGAGGACTCCCGATCTGGGTTTGTTAAGGTGTGTCGATGAGAGAGAAGAAACCAAACTATTGGATGAAGTGCACGCAGGAACATGTGGACCACACATGAATGGCTTTGTTTTGGCAAAGAAGATACTCCGAGCAGGGTATTTTTGGATGACTATGGAAACGGACTGCATCCGGTATGTTCGAAGGTGCCATCGCTGTTAGATACATGCATATATGATAAAAGTACCTCCAAACGAGCTTAATGCAACAAGCTCAACATGGTCGTTCGCCGCCTGAGGAATGGATGTCATTGGACCAATCGAACCTACCGCATCAAACGGGCATAGGTTCATCTTAGTGGCAATTGATTACTTTACCAAATAGGTTGAAGCAGCATCATACAAAGCAGTGACCAAGAAAGTGGTAGCCGACTTCATCCGCGACCGTATTGTTTGTCGGTTCGGATTTCCAGAATCAATCATCACCGACAATGGTTCCAATCTCAACAGCGACATGATGAAAGCAATGTGTGAGACATTCAAAATCAGGCACAAGAACTCTACAGCTTATAGACCTCAGATGAATGGAGCTGTAGAAGCTGCCAACAAGAACATCAAGAAGATACTAAGGAAGATGATTGAAAGGCACAAGCAGTGGCATGAGAAGTTGTTGTTCGCCTTATTGGGTTATCGTACCACAGTCCGTACATCGATTGAGGCAACTCTCTACATGCTGGTTTATGGTTCAAAAGCGGTCATTCCCGTCGAGGTAGAAATTCCCTCCTTGAGGATCATACAAGAAGCAGAGCTAGACGACGCAGAATGGGTAAAAAGTTGCTACGAGTAGTTAGCCCTTATAGATGGAAAGATAATGAATGCAGTTTTCCATGGTCAATTATATCAGAACAGAATGTCTAGAACCTTCAACAAGAGAGTTAAGCCGAGGAAGTTTACACCAGGGCAGCTGGTGCTGAAGAAGATATTTCTACATCAAGATGAGGCCAAAGGGAAATTCTCTCCCAATTGGCAAGAACCGTACATGGTTCACCGGGTTCTAACCGGAGGAGCCCTTATTCTTGCAGAAATGGATGGAGAAGTCTGGCCGAAGCCAATCAACTCAGACGCAGTGAAACAATACAACATTCGATCATATGCTTTTTTCTTCATGATGTAATTTGAACTACGCCTGACCTAATTCATGTTTAAAAGGGGATACGTAGGTAGCCCTATGGGTTCGGTCACGTTTTAATAAAAATCCCATTTTCCCCGCTATTGGAGGACCCTCAAAATTCCGAAGTCAGTCTTCTCATCAGAACCAACCCAGTAAACTGGGGCAGAATTTTGAGGAGGACCCTCAAAATACTGGAGTCGATCCGCTTTCAGTTATTCAGCACAGTCGTCAGCAGCACCAGCCCAGTAAACTGGGGCAGAATTTTGAGGAAGACCCTCAAAAATTTGGAACAAGCAAGGTTGCCGTGTCCTTGAACCATGTTGCAGTCGTTGGTTCATCCAAAATAAAATTGTTTTTCAAATATGTATTTACATTATACTAAGTCATGCATAAAATATCGTTGGAATCGCTGTCATTTAGCAACGTTACCCCAACGATACACGACATCAAGAGCTAGGGGATACAGACTAACCTTTCCCCTCTACAGAACTCACGATTTTTCTTTGGATTCAGGCACCCCAGGTCGCAAATCCTTGAATATATTCACACACTTGTACTCTGCAGGATTGAAACTTTCAGAACGATCACTCATTCAGGAATCTACTATCTACACCCAACATTCCCAGCAGTCGCAATATCACAATCATCTATCAGCTAAGAAAACTTACTACCATTCGCTCCTTTACATTCATGCATTGCATAAGGCTACTTTTCTGCCTTCCGAGGTTATGATCTACCTCCATCCTACATAAGGCTACCTATCTGCCTTTCGAGACTAAGCCCTGTCTCCATCTGCATTGCATAAGGCTATTTTCTGCCTTCCGAGGTTAAACTCTACCTCCATCCAGCATAAGGCTACCTATCTGCCTTTCGAGACTAAGCCTTGTCTCCATCGGCACTGCATAAGGCTATTTTCCACCTTCCAAGGTTAAACTCTACCTACATCCTGCATAAGGCTACTTATCTGCCTTTCGAGACTAAACTCTGTCTCCATCTGCATTTTTGCATAAGGCTACTTTTCTGCCATCCGAGGTTAAGCTCTACCTTCATCTTGCATAAGGCTACTTATCTACCTTCCGAGACTAAGCACTGTCTCCATCTGCATTTTTGCATAAGGCTACTTATCTGCCTTCAGAGACTAAGCTCTATCTCTATCTGCATTGCATAAGGCTACCTATCTGCCTTCTGAGACTAAGCATTGTCTCCATCCTGCATGGCTGAAATATCGCCACTTTATATTTTCGAACGGCTGAAATATCGCCACCTGCATTTAAATTCTCTCTCTGACTGAAAGATCGCCACCCTTTGCATTCATACGGCTGAAATATCGCCACCCGCATTTAAATTCACACTCTGGCTGAAAGATCGCAACTCTTTGCATTCATTCGGCTGAGCGATTGCCACCTTTTCATGGGCTGAAAAATAACCAACTATTCCAAAGGCGTCATAGTTCGAAGGTACCATCTGCATAGCCTGAGAACACCATTTCATGGCCTACGAATCTTTACTTTTATGCTTTTCATGGTCCAGGACATCGTAGTTCGAGGACGTCATCCTAACCGTCCGAAGACAGCATTCATTGTCCAACGGGAGCTTGCATCATGTTTAAATTGTGCACAATATATGCACACCTTTCTCATTTACAGGTACACCAGCTAGCAAAATGGCCGTCTCAGCAAGAGCGATCCCGCTCCGGTTCTCCGCAACTTGTCCTATTCCAAACGCCTTTTCAAACTTAACCATCGTGTCGGTCTTTTCGAATCTCCATCGACACTTTCCGTCCATGGTTCCTGAACTACATATGGCCTGATTCTTGTAAAACCAGGGATATGTAGGCAACTCAGGAACCAGAGCGTAGTCAAAGTTCTTTTTCAATCAACGGTTCCGGTCAAAATTGGCCATCTTCTCTTTACCCGACAACTCTTTCATCCTTCTCGGGTAAAGAGGGACAGCTATTGATACCCAATTTTTCCCTATATATTTTATACTCAAATACTTTCAAAATAGCAGGATTATACATATATAAGCATGCCCAAAAGTTTGGTATTTTTCCTCAATTTTTAAGATTTTTTTAGAATCAATTCGTTGTCTATTTTTACAGTACAAAATCCAAAATTATTCCCAAAATTAACATTTTTTAAATAGCGTATTTCATTCTCATATTTACAACAAAATATAATTAATATGAATTTTGCGTATTTTTACAAATTTATTTGGAATTTCTAAAGCTAAATTGCATGAAATTGCAATTATAGCCTATTTTCCAATTAACCGCATTTTATAATTATAAAATCATTTCTGGTATTTTTAGATTAATATTTATATATTATTAATTAGTTCTATGTTTTCAATTTGTTTTTCAAATGATTTCAACTATTTTTATAAAATAAAAAGGGGGAAATGGCTATTTAAATGCTAGCAAAGATTTATTGCAAACATAGCCCCAATTGAACCCCATTTCAGACCAACCCGTATCCCAGATTAACCCGACCCATACCTAATTCATTAACCTGGTCCAACTTCAATCTGATCTGAGCTGTTGATCAAATGAGATCAACGACCCAGATTATCTTTCCTAAATTAAATCTAACGACCCCCCCCCCCTTGACCCCTCATTTCTCATAGAGACCGGTCTCTCTCTTGGTCTCTTTGTCTCCTCTTTCTCTCTAGAACCTTCTGGTTCTTCTCAGATCATCTTCATCGCCTCTCCGGCCATCTCCATCCTGACTTCTCTCGACCACCAGTCACCACGGAGCCTTGTCTGGTTGATCTTCTCCAAGTTTTGAGGCTCCAGGGATTTCCACCATGCGAGATGGTCACTGGAAGCCTTGCTCGGCTTATCTACGGCCTCCTCTCCGATAGTTTTTAGTCAGATGGTTCTATGTACGCCATTATTAACAAGTTTCACAGCCAAGTTCCTTACCTCATTGATTTATTACAAAACCCTAATTTTTTCCTAAATCTCGTAATCTCTGTCTTTTTTAAAAATGATTTTCAGCTTATTCATTGTGTTTTACACTACTCACTACTCGATATCTTCGATTAATTCAAGTTTTTCAATGTTCTATTCTTCTTTTCAAAACTAGGGTTTCCAAACCCCTTCCAAAATCACTATATCTTCTGCTTCTTTTTTCAGTATTATGTGCTTATGCCTGTATTATGTGTTTATGTTTGGATTATGAGTTTGTTTGTGTGGTTTTCTGGTTAATCCGAGTTCCATGCTTTAAGTTTTACTAGGGTTTCGGTCTTCTACTAAACCTATGATTTTCCTGCTTAGGGTTCTCTGACTCTTACGCCTATTGTATTTTACAGGTCTAACTGTTATTCTACTAATTTTTGTGCATCTCATCGAATCCCTTATTTGTATGTGTTTTCCTTAGAAGTTCTTACACTGATTTTTGAATTATTTCCTTACTTGTGAAATGCTCTCTATACTTAACACTGATTCCCTCTAATTTTGGTCTCGTCCGTGATTCTTTGACTAATTTTCTGAGTTAATTTATATTTTTTTTACCATATTTATGCTCTTAACTATGTTTTCAAATATTCAGTATATGCTTTCCTTACTTGAAGCATTATGTATCTGGCCCTTATTACATACTACATGCCTTACTACTCTTACTATGGTGTAATCAATCGTCTAATTGATTCTTTACTTTATCTGATATAACCTGTATCCCCATTCAAATAACGACTCCCTGATTAAAATGAATTAGGTCCTGTAATTGATTCCAATTGGTATTGTTTCTATAATTATGCACTTGTTACCCTATTCTCTATTGGTTTTCAAAACTATAAATATTATACCCTCTCTTTAGCATAACACGAACATAATTCATTATTCTGAACTCTGTCTTACACGAAAACATACTTAGTGCTTTCTCATGTTCCTACATAACCTCTCTAACTTCCCTTGTGACTACTGGTTACTCAATTGGTTTAAAACCCAAGCTGAACTTAGGCTACTTTGCTGTTTTGCTATTCTTTACTCGGCTACTTGCTTTGGTCTTCCTGTTGTTGATCACTTCTTTGCCTACTCTGCTGCTCACCTCTCTGCATACTCTCTGCATATTGCTGCTTACTTCTCTGCACATTATTGCTCACCACCCTGCATTTTATTGCTCCCTACTGCTCTGCATTACCTTACCTTCAACTGGTATGTTTCCTATTTGATTTACAGCTTCAAAGCAACATGTTTTTATTTGTATTGCACTTTCTCTTGTTTCTTGTATGCTTCTACTGATGGTTTTGCTGTTTACATTGCAATTAGCATGCCTCTTTGCTAGTTCATTGATATGATTACCCTTCTTAAAATTCAGCATGTCTATTGATTTTGATTAATGCATGTCTCTCCTATCACTTACATGACCAACATGTAATCCTGGCCCCTTTTGGTTGAAACTTGTTTCAATGTTTAAAGCCCTGAAGTGCTTCTCTTTGATGTCTGTGTATGTGTAATTGTGTTCTCACATAGGAGTTACTTGTCCCCATGTCCCTTGCCCCTGTTTATGTTTGTATTCCCTGAACACGGTGTGATACTCTAATCAAATTTTGTTTCACTCTCCTTCCTCTCATACTCTTATGTTGTTTTCTTTCAAAATTGGTTCTATATGGATCATCTTTCAACTGTTTTTAACTCATTTTCTTTAAACCCTATCACAATCTCACTATTCCTAGAATTTAGGTTCTACCCCTTCGTGTAAGCATTGCTTTGGGTACCTTGAGTACCCACTGAACTTTGATAAACAAGGCTGGTAATTCCACACATCCACTTGTTCAAATGTTGATTTGATTGGGTGCCAGGTATTGGCCAAGGGCCCCAATGGGCCCTCAGGGAGCTTTGCCGCACCCAAATCTTAGTAAAAGGCTGTGAAACTCGAAAGAAGTGAGGTTGGATATTTCGGGCCTGGTTGAAGGCTCCCTATAGAATAACTTCTTATTTTTTTCACTACTGTAATTTAATTATCTTGGTTTGTAATAATTTTTAACGAATGATTAGGGTTTATAGTGAAATGGGGGGACTATGCATGCTTAGTTTAAGGGTTATGGGTAGAAAGCATGCTTGTAGGGCTTTATTTATTTGTGCAATAGACATCCTGCATAGGACATGCACCTCACATGATTAGAAATCCTATTTTTGGCTCTTTTACTTTCAGTTTGTTATTATACTCACTTCATAATCACAATTAGTTAATAACCAATGAACTACTGTTATAAAGATTGTTGCTGCATCCTCACTACCATTTAGATATCATGTTTAGGACCTTTATGTGCATTAGATATCATGTACTTAGGGTTTTATCCCATATGAGTTGCAATTGTTTGAATGCCCACTAGTTTTGTTTAATTTAACAACATAAGTCTGGCTAACAGTTTCTCTTAAAAACTGGAAATCAAATATGCATGTTCACTTCCCTTTTGCAATCAGACAATGTATATGATGCCCAGGCAAGATTTAGGACTTAATAAATCGATTAATCATGTTTTCACCTGTTTTAAACTATCCAACCTCTTTTAACTGTCCGAGCTTGTTTCTCATTTTCGTCTCTCTGAAGTCCGCTTTGTTTTCCTACTAAACTTCTGTCCTAATTTTTAGATAATCACATAATCTTGCATCTGTTCTGTTATGTTTTCTACTGGGTAACCTCTCCTAGCCAAAATCGTGCTATTTTTACTTATAGAGTACTGCATCTTTAACACTTCTACTATATATTTTCAAAGCGTGTCTCAAAGTGTTCTTTACTAATTCCTAAATTTCCATATACTTACCGCCATTTCTTTTACAATTCTAAAATTTCGATAAAATTTTCTGCTTTCTGCCAAAACCTATCTTTAATATTCCTGTTTTAGAGCTCTCATTTTAGACCTTAAATATGACTGAGACGTGCTAATTATATGCTATCTATGGAGGGTTTCCTGAGCCTTTTATTTGCTTTTTTATTCCTTTACGTGAAGTCCTATTTGTTATGTATGTCGTCTAGTATTTTAACCTTTAAACCTAAGGGTTCAGCCTAATCCTTGCCTTTTAGGAATAGTGGTCCTAAATACCCTCTAGGACTTATAGGATGGGACGGGTAATAGCACGCAATAAGCACTCGTGACCAATCCACAAGTTTAAATACCTTAACGGGGTGGGAAGGGTAGAATATGGATATGATTACCGGTGCGCTAATATCTCGTGCGACCCCTTTTTTGAGGAGTGATTGCTGGGTATTGCATTGATGTGATACATATTTTGTATATACCTAGGACCCCCTTTTCTTTTCCCTTCATTTTCAGTGTCTTCTTTAATTCTGTTCTTCAAATTAATTTCTTTTTTTTTCTAAAAACTGTCTCATTCTGTCTTCTTTACCCTTTTCAAAACTTGAAACTTATTTGTGATTCTTATGTGCAAAGTTTTTACTTGTTTTCTCTCACTTCCTTTTAAAGTCACAATTAAAGCATGACCGGGAAGCACACTAGTGGATCTTGAGGGGTGCCTAACACCTTCCCCTCGAGATAATCTCAAGCCCTTATCCGAACTCTGGTTTTAATTCAAAATCGCTTCTTCTCTTTAAAGTGTCCTAATGCACTATAATCATTAGGTGGTGACTCTTCAAATTCCATAACCCAATTCCTCAAAAGGGAATAAGAGTTGTTTTGTCCATAATGTCGTAAACCCAATTTCTTTCTTTTTAAAGAAGGGATAAAAAAGGTGGCTTCGACAAACAGAATAATACAAGTTCTGCAATTGATAATGCATTATTACTGAGAGATTACCTTAAAATGACTGAGGTAATTCAGAATTGATTGACAGTTCCTATAGGCATGTTTTCTAGCGTTGTTAATTTTAAACGCTTTTATAGCCATGGAAGAAAATACAGAAAATCTACCACATGATATCTAGGTGTTGCATTTTATTACGAACGTGACATTTGATTGCATTTGGCTATTAAGACCTATAAACATGTTTTCCTTATGAGGAATAGATATGCAAAAATTAGAAAGGATCTATAGGCATATTTTTCTGCATGCAGAAATCCTATAGACATGGTATCTATATAAGAACATGCTGAAATTAGAAATCCTATAAACATGGTATCTATATGAGAACATGATGAAATTAAAGAAATCCTATAGACATGGCATCTGCATGTGAACATGCTGAAATTAGAAATCCTATAGACATGTTTTCTACATGCGAACATGATGAAATTAGAAATTCTATCGACAAGTTTTCTACATGAGAACATGCTTAAATTAAAGAAATCCTATAGACATGGTTATCTATCCCTTTTTGCATACATGGTTACCCTCCCCTTTCTTCACTAAACCCTATAAGTTATTACAAATTATTTCAGACCAAATGAATTAGGTAGAAATTTAAGCTGCATCCAAGGAACCTAATTCAGACTCAATATCTAACAATATGAGATGAACCAACCTCTGGGATCTGATTTTCAAAGCCTTTCTCTTATTTAGGATATGTCAAAGTTCCAAGGAACTTCAAGAGTTCCAGGCAGTGCTTACACCCCAAATGTTATTGCAGAATAGATTAAGGTGCATTGTGGAAGTGCCAGCCCTCAAGTGTCCAAGTTCGGGGGGAACTAAAGGTTCCCAAAGCAAGGCTCACAAGAGGGGGGCAGGATTTAAGGACTAGGAGTAAGTGTAAGTGCAATGATAGGGAATAAGAGGGGAGCCAGGGCAGGTTGGTGGTCATGCCTAGCAATGGGCTGCTGGCACACACCTGACCAGCTTGTCAGCTCAAAAATTAGAGAGTTAGGACCTTTTAAAGGTCAGGTTCAGCCATGGACATCAATTCATATGCTGCCAGGCTACACCTAAACTCTTTACAAATAAGGGAATGGGGGAATAAGAGATTGAAAGAGGCTAGGATCCAAAGGACCCAGTCTTAATCCATGACAACAACTTTGCATGTTGGCATGTCTAAGAACACAGCCCAAAAACATAAAGGGAATGTGGATAGGGATTCATTGCAACAACAGATAGCAAGACATAAGTGTTTATTTTTTTTAAAGCTGAACTCCATAAAAAAGTAAAAAAGAAGCTCGTAAGTAAACACATTGTATTTGATGCTTGAATCAAAAGTAGGACATACCAGTTCAGAAGAACAAGTAGGGATAAGCAGTAGATTTGGGAAAGCCAAATTGCAATCAGGAAGCAAGATTGTGAGTTTTAGAAGAGAGTTGTGATGATTTTTAAAAATCGTCCGTGTGTTAATGAAAGAGCAGGGTATTTATAATTGAAAACAAGAGTAGCAAATGAGGCAAAGATCATAATTTAGTAATAATTAAGGAACTATGTATTAATTAAAATCAATCAGCCCATAGACTCCCTTTAATTAAGGAGTCCAAATTCAAATGGTAATGGGAAGAAGTTATTTAAGGAAGGGAAATCAAGTAAATATCTCGTGCAAGATAGGCAAATAAGGGTAAATACATACTGGTACTTGATTTGCAAAACAAGGAAAGGGAATCAGTAAAATAACCAGTAAAGAAATCCATTGAAAGCCTTGCTCGAGTCAGAAAAGAAGTACAAGGAAAGTTTTAATTTAGGAAAAATCGTTAACAATCAAATCAGCAGCATTAAAGGGATTCAAAATCAATTAACAGTTGGAAAAACATTTGAAAGAGAAGTTCTCGTATAAAACACATAGGCATGTCAAGCAAGAGGGTTTCAAAATCACAAACGCAGAAAAAGGTTCAAATTCAATTCATAAACTCGAAGTGAGTCTGATAGTTCAAGGTTTCAAAGTAGAACCCTTGTCCAAACACAAAACCAAATTATCCAAAGAAAACCCCCAAATCTTAGTGTTTTTAAACTTGAATTTGACACAGGGATGAAGAGTCAAACCATTGAGATAGGCTCAGAGACTTTTTCATAGTCTCATGAGAAGCATACAAGCACAATAGCAAAGAACATAGGAACCGGTACAGGAAACAAGTTTCAAGAAAGCTTGAAAATTAAATGAGTTCAAGTAATGTAAACTTAAAGAAATAGTCGATAGCACACATCTAAAGAGAAATCCAAGCAAAGTCCGATAAAGGCAACCAAAGGACTAAAACTCAGTAGGAAAACACAGTAGAGAAACATGAGATAGGCATGTGAGAGCATACCAGAAAAACTTCATAATACAGCAAATATAAGAACACACAAAAAGGTATGCAAATCAGAAAAAGCAAATAAGAACATAGCAGGGGTTGATTCTCACCGAGAAAAGGAGAAGAAGAAGAGTCAGAAACATTTTAAGAACTTTCCAGAAACCCTAATCGAAAGGAAATGCTTTTTGTGAATAAAAATCGGAGAAAACGTTTAAGCAACTTAAGCAACAGTGCAAACATGTAACAGATCTAAAATAATCGAAAAGAACCTCGATATTTAGGGTTCCAGATGAACCCTAGAAATGAGAAAGGCTTTAAAAATACCCGACTTAATTCGGATAATGTAATAAACAGGCTCAAAACACCAAGAGCCACCGGAGCAAGGCCAGAGATAGGCGGAGTCTTCGAATCAGTGAAGGCCTGAGTGAAAACCCTCGAGGTCTGGCCTCGATCCTTCGAAAAACAAGCATGCAGGAGCCATAGGAGGTGGGTATAGGCTGTCCATGGCCTGAGAAGCCATGGACGCCGGTGAAATCATGGTGGAACAAGGTAGGGGGATGCTAGGGTTCCGGGGGGGGGGAGGGCTAGAGAGAGTTTGAGAGAGGAGAGTTCAAAGGCAGCATATCTGATAGAATATATTAGGGTTAGGGGGGTATGGAAATTAAAAAGGAAAGAACAGATCATGGCCGTTGATCAGAATAATCAACGGCCAAGATTAAAAGAGGAAACAGACAGGTCTGAAAATGGGTTGTGGGTTTGGGTTGGAATTTGAAATTGGGCTGTTTGATTAGGGGTGGAATTGGGGGTTAAATTGTGGCTACAATTGCAATTGGGAATGGCTATGTATTAAATGACCAATTTCTACCCTTTAATTTATATAAAAATAGTTAAAATGATTTTAAAAACAAATAAAAAGAACTAATTAATTAATAGTATATAAACACTAATCTAAAAATACTGGGAATAATTTTATAATTGTGAAATGCCATTAATCACAATATAGGCTATGATTGCAATTTTATGCGATTTTAGTTTCAAAATATCAAATAAATTTGTAAAAATATGCAAAAATCACCCTTATTATATTTTGGTGTAAATATGAGGATGGAATTAAATTAGTCACAAGAAATGGTAATTTTAAGAATTATGGGATTTTGTACTACTAAAATAGACAATAAATCGATTTTGCAAATCTTAGAAAATTAGGAAAAAATACCAAAACTCTTGGGCATGCTTATGTATGCACACACATACTATTTTGAGAATATTTTGAGTATATAAAAACACATCAGAAAATTTGGGTATCAACAACTGCCTCTCTTTACCCGAGAAGGATGAAAGAGTTGTCGGGTAAAGATACGATGACCAATTTTGACCGAGAGAGACGGCTTGCAAAAGGTTTTGACCGAGCTCTGGTTTCTGAGATGCCTACATATCCCTAGTTTTACAGGAATTAGGTCATATGTAGTTCAGGATAAATCGAAGGAGTATGCCGATGGAGGTTTTGGAAGAGACGGGCGCAATATTTAGGTTGGGAAGGGTGGTCAGGGACTGATGGGTTGCGAGAACCGGGGCGAGATCGCTCCTGCTATAATGGCCGTTGCAAGCTGATGTACCTGCAATTGAGTAATACAAGCATATCGTGCGGAATTTTAAACGTGATGCAAGTTCCCATTGTACCATGAATGTTGTCTTTGGACGGTTAAGATGACGTCCTCAGACCATGACGTCCTGGGCCATGAAATGCATAATAAAGGATTCGCAAGCTATGAAATGACGTTCTCTGGCTATGATAATGGTGCCTCCAAACCATGATGCCTTTGAATAATGATGTGCAGAATATAAAGCGGAGTCATCGGGCCATGACATGGCGTTCTCGGGCTATGAATATGGTGCCTCTGAACAATGACGCCCTTGGATGGTTTGGCGGTATTTCAACACATGAAATGCAAGATTTGGCGGTATTTCAGCCTATGAAATGCAATATTTGGCAGTATTTCCGCCCATGAAATGTAAGATTTGGCAGAAATTTAGCCCATGAAATTCACGAATTGGCGGCATTTCAGCCGATATGAAGGACAAATCCAAATGGCGATATTTCAGCCGACAGAAATTTAAATAAAGCTGGCGATGTTTCAGCCGATGTAGAAAATGTAAATGGCGATATTTTAGCCGACAGAAATTTAAATAAAGCTGGCGGTGTTTCAGCCGATGAAAAGATTTAAGTAAAATTGGCGCTATTTTAGCCGATGTAGGGATCTAAATAGAGTTGGCGATATTTCTGCCGATATAGGGATTTAAATAAAGTTGGCGATCTTTCAGCCATGCAGATGGAGGTAGAGCTTAACCTCGGAAGGCAGGATGGTAGCCTTATGCAATGTAGAGAAATTCATGATGGAGGTAGAGCTTAACCTCGGAAGGCAGAATGGTAGCCTTATGCAATGCAGAGAAATGAAGGATGGAGACAGTGCTTAGTCTCGGAAGCCAGAAAGGTAGCCTTATGCAATGCAAAAAATGCAGATGGAGACAGTGCTTAGTCTCGAACGGCAGAAAAGGTAGCCTTATGCAATACAAAAATGCAGATGGAGACAGTGCTTAGTCTCGGAAGGAAGAAAGGTAGCCTTTTGCAATACAAAAATACAGATGAAGACAGTGCTTAGTCTCGGAAGGCAGAAAGGTAGCCTTATGCAATGTGAAAAATGCAGATGGAGATAGTGCTTAGTCTCGGAAAGCAGAAAGGTAGCCCTATGCAATGCGAAAAATGCAGATGGAGACAGTGCTTAGTCTCGGAAGGCAGAAAAGTAGCCTTATACAATGCAATAAATAAAGGTGAGGAGTAACGAAATCTCTTAGCTGATGCATGATGGTCGGTAGTTGATTGTCATTGTGGTTGCTGAGAATGTCGTGCACGGATAGCACTTGTAAGTGGGCGATGATTTTGAGCGTCGTATTCTTGAAAAATATGAGTTTGTAATCATATCTGATGACTTTATTCTGAGGTGCCTGCATCCAAAGAAAAATCGCGAGTTTTATAAGGGGAAGGTTAGTTCGTCTTCCCATGTCCCTCTCTTGTCCTACTCGGCTCTTGCTTTCATTTGGGATAGCGTTGCTAAAAAAAGCTATTTTGACAGTAGCCATGCATGATTTAGAAAAATAATAAAAATATGATGTAAATACATAATAGGTAAAATGGTTTTAGATGAACCGATGACTGCAACACGATTTAAAATATTGCAACTTCTTTTGCTCCATAATTTTGAGGGTCCTCCTCAAAATTCTTCCCCAGTTTCCAATTTCGTGGGAAATGAAAATTTTATTGAATTGTGACCGAACCCATAAGGCTGCCTACGTATCCCCTCTTAAACGGGAATCAGGTCAGGCGTAGTTCAAATTACATCATAAAGGAATCATAATATATACATATAGTATCGCTTCACTGCATCTGAATTGATCGGCTTTGGCCAGACTTCTCCATCCATTTCTGTGAGTATGAGGGCTCCCCCGGTTAGAACCCAGTGAACCATATACGGACCTTGCCAATTAGGAGAAAACTTTCCTTTGGCTTCATCTTGGTGCGGAAAAATCTTCTTCAGTACTAACTGCCGTGGCGAATCGTCTTGGCTTGACTCTCTTGTTGAAGGCTTTGGTAATTCTGTTCTGATAAAGCTGACCATGGAAAATTGCATTCAGTCTTTTTCTGTCTATAAGGGCTAGCTGCTCGTAGCGACTCTTTACCTATTCTGCATCTTCAAGTTCTACTTCCCTCTTAGTTCTCAGGGAGGGAATCTCTACTTCGGCTGGGATAACTGCCTCGGTACCGTAAACCAGCATATAAGAAGCTGCGCTAGTTTATGTGCGGACTGTGATATGGTATCCCAATAGAGCAAATGATAGCTTCTCATGCCACTGCTTGTGTTTTTCTATCACTTTCCTCCGTATCTTCTTAATGTTCTTATTGGCTGCTTCTATGGCTCCATTCATCTGAGGTCTGTAGGCTGTAGAATTCTTGTGCTTAATCTTAAATGTCTCACACATTGCTTTTATCAGATCACTATTGAGATTGGAACCATTGTCAGTGATGATTGACTCTGGGATGCCGAACCGGCAAATGATACGGTCGCGAACAAAGTTTGACACAACCTTCTTGGTTACCACCTTATATGATGCTGCTTTAATCTATTTGGTGAAGTAATCAATTGCCACTAGAATGAACATGTGCTCGTTTAATGTGGCAGGCTCGATAGGTCCGATGACATCCATTCCCCAAGGGGCGAACAACCATAAAGAGCTTGTTGCATTAAGCTCGTTAGGGTGTACCTTTATGATGTATGCATGGATCTGGCAATGATGGCATTTCTGAACATACTGGATGCAGTCTATCTCCATAGTCATCCCGAAATAACCAGCTCGGAGTATTTTCTTGGCTAAGACGAAACCATTCATGTACGGGCCACAGGTCCCTGCATGAACTGCCTCCAACAACCTGGATGCTTCCTTCGCCTCGACACACCTTAGTAGTCCCAAATCGGGAGTCCTACTATATAGTATTCCTCCGCTATAAAATACGTTATTGGATAACCTCCGCAGTGTGCGCTTTTGCATAGTGTTTGCAAGTTCTGGATACTCTCCCGTTGACAGATATTTCTTAATGTCATGGAACCATGGTTTTCCATCTGCTTCTTCCTCGACATGAGCACAGTAAGCAGGTTGATCGTAGATTTTTATTGGGGTAGGATCAATGAAGTTCTTATCTGGATGTTGAATCATGGATGAAAGAGTGGCCAATGCATCAACGAACTCATTCTGTACTCTAGGGACATGGAGGAATTCTGTCTTTGTAAACCTCTTCCTCAACTCCTGTACATGATAAAAGTATGGGAGTATTTTGGAATTCTTGATTGCCCATTTTTCTCAAACATGATGTATGAGCAAGTCTGAATCCCCGATCACTAGTAACTCCTGAACGTTTTTATCAATGGCCAGCTTGAGCCCTAAGATGCAGGCTTCATACTCGGCCATGTTATTGGTGCACGGGAACCTGAGTTCGGAAGACACCGGATAATGTTGGCCTATTTTTGATACTAGGACTGCTCCTATGCCAACGCCTTTAAAGTTTGCTGCTCCGTCGAAAAACATTGTCCAGCCATCATAGGATTCTGCAATGTCTTCTCCTATGAAAAAATATGATCGGCTAGTGCTTGTCCTTTGATCGCTTTCTGAGTCATGTAGACAATATCAAACTCACTCAACAAAATTTTCCATTTGGCCAGCTTGCCCATGGGCATGGGCTTCTGGAAGATGTACTTTAGTGGATCTATCCTTGATATGAGATAACTGGTATAGGCACAAAAATAATGCCTCAACTTCTGAGCTACCCAAGTCAAACCACAACAGGTGCATTCTAGTAGGGAATACCAGGCCTCGTACGGGGTGAACTTCTTGCTGAGATAGTATATGGATTGATCATTTCTCCTCGTTTCACCATGTTGTCCCAAAAAACATCCAAATGCTCCATCCAGTACTGCAAGGTAGAGTAATAGTGGTCTACCTGGTTCAGGTGGAACTAGAACTGGCGGCGTTGACAGGTATTCCTTGATTCTATCGAAGGCTTTCGGACAATCATCAGTCCATTTAGTGGCGGCGTCCTTCTTCAACATCTTAAAGATAGGTTCACAAATGACGGTGGACTGGGCTATGAACCGGCTAATGTAGTTGAGTCTCCCCAAGAAACTCATAACTTCGTTCTTGTTCCTTGGAGGTGGTAATTCTTGAATGGCCTTGACCTTTGAAGGATCGAGTTCTATTCCCCGTCGACTCACGATGAACCCAAGCAATTTTTCGGCTGGAACCCCGAAAGTGCACTTGGCGGGATTCAGTTTCAGGTTATACCTTTTCAATATGTTGAAGAGCTTTCTTAAATCTTCCATGTGATCAGTGGATTTCTTGTATTTGATGATGACATCATTTACATACACCCCGATCTCTTTGTGTATCATGTCATGCAAAATAGTAGTCATGGCTCTCATGTAGGTGACCCCAGCATTCTTTAATCCAAACAGCATCATCTTGTAACAATACATCCCCCACGGTGTAATGAAAGCCGTTTTCTTCGCGTCTTATTTGTCCATCCATATCTAATGATACCCATCAAAACAATTGACAAATGACTGCAACTCGTGCTTGGCACAGTTGTCAATCAGGATATGTATGTTCGGCAAGGGGAAGTCATCTTTCGGATTAGCCCAGTTGAGGTCCCGGTAGTCGACATAGACTCCGACCTTCCCGTCCTTCTTCGGCACTAGCACAATGTTGGCTAACCATGTTGGATACTACACTACCCTGAGGACCTTGGCTTTGACTTGTTTGGTAACTTCTTCTTTGATTTTCAAACTCATGTCTGGCTTGAACTTTCTGAGCATCTGTTTTACCGGCGGACACATCGGATCCGTTGGCAGTTTGTGAGCTACGATAGATGTACTGAGACCGGTCATATCATCATATGACCAGAAAAATATGTCCTCATATTCTTTGAAGAACTCCGTGTACTCTTCCTTTTGTGATCGTGACAAGTGAACACTGATGCACGTTTCCTTGACATTCTCTATATTCCCCAAGTTGATAACCTCAGTTTTGTCCAAGTTAGACTTAGGTCTGTTCTCAAAATCCTTAATCTCTTTAACGACCTCTTCTAGTATCTCATCCTCTTCTAAGTCTACGTCCATTTGTTGTGTCATCTCATCGCATGTCACATTCATCGGTTCATCAAGATAAGTAATAATAATGCCCGAAGCTCTCTGG
Source organism: Nicotiana glauca (assembly GCA_026770625.1). Lineage (NCBI taxonomy): Eukaryota > Viridiplantae > Streptophyta > Magnoliopsida > Solanales > Solanaceae > Nicotiana > Nicotiana glauca. The sequence goes on along the minus strand of MU767293.1, from coordinate 163,360 downwards.
GCCTTGGTGGTTCTGATGGACCAATTGTTGAGGCGCTCTCCTCGGCTCACTGCCTGTATGCAAGGGCTTTCCTCCCCTTCCTCCTCGAGAATGACGTGACAGTCCATATGTCATCTTCCAAGAACATGTTCTTCATTGTTGCTAATATTTCATCTTCCTCTAACCCATATATGATGTCGGCCGATTGGAAAATCTATTCCAGGCGGGGTATAGGGTGCTCCAGCGGATAGTAGGGGTCGCGCCATGGTGGCGACTAGTTCCTGAATTCCTGCAAATCCATACCCTAACCCGAAAGTGGTGCCATGCTTATTCAGTTTGATAGGCTTGGTGATTCCTAAAGGTTCTTGCCGAGCCCTTTTCTAGGTTCATACCCGCTCTAATTCAGGATACTTTCTATCTTGTTATCCCACCACTTATCTTTGTCCACGGAGTTGACTCGCTCAATGTGGTGGTAAGTTTCTCCTCCTAGCTTCCTTCTTCCTTCAATTGTTGGGATGGTTTTGCGACTGTATATGGGGTTACTCCCATCACCATGAATAATTACCTCTTGGTAATTCCACTCGAACTTCACTGCCTGGTGCAGGGTTGATACTACAGCTCTAGTGGCGTGGATCCATGGTTGTCCCAATAGTAAGTTGTAGGATGCTGGGATGTCTATTACATGAAAATCAACATCAAACCAAGTTGGCCCCATTTGTAGACATAAACTGATCTCCTCAATAGTGGACCTTTGTGAACCATCGAAAGCTTTGACGTTGATAGACCCATCCTTGATTTCATGTAGACTCTTCCCCAATGTTCTGAAGGTTACCAATGGACAAATGTTGAGGCTGGATCCTCCGTCAATCAAAGTCCTGGTGATGAAATAGTCTCCACATTGCACAGTGATGTGCAACGCTTTGTTGTGTCCTAAACCTTCAAGGGGTAACTCACCCTCGTGGAAAGTGATCTTATGACTCTCCAATATCTGCCTGACCATATTTGTCATCTCTCCTCCAGTTATATTGATGGGTATGTATGCCTCGCTCAGTATCTTCATTAAGGCGTTCTTGTGTGCCTCGGAGCTCTGCAGCAGAGCTAGAATGGAGATGTGCGCTTGTGTTTTATTTAATTGATCAACAACTGAGTATTCTTTCGCCAGAGATCATCAGGTCCAGTTTCAATTGGCCGTCCAGAGGCCTACTTACTTGATTCAACTAAGTGCTCCGGAGTATAAATTCTGCCGGTCGTGGTCATACCCTGTGTTGCGATTGTTTCTCCAGACATAGTTTTTCCTTCCTTCTTGGCTCGCAGTGTAATCCCAAGGAATAGCCTGCATCTGGAATGGTGTTACTGCGGACATCGCTATAGGAATGGGCACTCTCGTTTTGGGTGGCAACACCGCAACTTCAAATGGTACCTTTGGATACCCAAACTCCACCTCAATCGGCTCTGCTGTCCTTTTGGATGACGGTGTTTCAAACACGAGAGGCACATACATATGTACTTCAGCATCCCCAGAGGGCTAGATCTGGACTACAATTGGGTTCAATGTGACGGTTGGTTTCTTGGGCTCGTCACCTTCGGCAATTAATCCAATTGACCACTTGGGGTCCCAATCATCTTCTACCTCGATCATGTGCACACCACCACCCTTATGATCAGACAAAGGATTATTTCAAACATTAGCAGCAGGTTCTTTGGCCATGATGATTTTGTTGTCAATTAGAGCTTGGATTTTGTCTTTCAGAGATCGGAAATCATCAATGGTATGCCCTTTCATGCCGGAATGGTACGCACATGTTTTATTTGGATTGACCCACTGGGAAGGATTTTTCGGAGTTATGGTAGGGATTGGGGTAACGTAACCAGATGCTTTGAGTCTTTCATATAAATGGTCGATTGGCTCGGCGATGACAGTGTATTGCTTGGGAGGTCTTCGGTCGAAGTTAGGGCGTGGCCTGGGGATGTTTTGGTGGGCAGAAGGTGACTGGTAGTGAGCATTATAGGCTGGGTAGACGGGTGCAGGTTGGGAATATTTTGGTGAGGTAGGAGATGATTGGTAAGCAGGTAATGGAAATTGGTAAGAGGTCGAAAGTCTTTGGTAATTGAGAATAGGCTGGTATGTGAGAGGGGGTACTGGGTAGGCTTGGTATTTTACTTGGGACTTGGTTCTTTGTGAGACCATCACGGCACTCACGTCTTTTTTCTTGGATGTGCCACCAGATTGTAGGTCTCTGTTGGTGGCCTGCAGTGCCTCGAAATTAGTGACCATACCGCTCTTAATTCCTTCCTCAATCATTTCTCCTAGTTTGAAGATATCGATGAATTTATGGCCCTCTATCAGCATTAACCTCTCATAATACTGTGGATCTTCAGCTCGGACGAAAAATTGGTTCATTTGTTCTTCCTCTAACGCTGTCCTGACCTTAGCAGCCTCGGATCTCCATCTAGTAGCATACTCGATGAATGTCTTAATGGGTTACTTTTTCAGATTTTGGATGTAGAAGATATCTGGTGCATTTCTGTACTGAACCTGAACCTGTCTATGAAATCGGACGCCATTCCAACCCAGCTCGTCCACTCCTGGGGATCTTGGCTAATGTACCAAGATAGCGCATCTCCTTTCAAACTTCTCAAGAAGAGTTTCATGCGGATCTTCTCATCTCTTCCTACACCTACCAGTTTATTACAATATGTCCTCAGATGGACTTTAGGATCCTCTGAGCCGTCAAACATTTCAAACTTGGGAGGTTTGTACCCCTCCGAGAGTTCAACGTCTAGTTGAATGCAAAGATCCTCATAATCCAGCCCTTTGCTTCATTCAATGCCCTGCACTCGGCTAGTCAATTTCTTGAGCTCAGATGCCAGGTTCTTGATGAGAGAGTCTTTGTCCTCGGATTCTGGTGTGTTTGTAATGGGTTGAGTGTATTGTGGCATGGTTTCCACATAGATGGGAATGTGGTGGGGATGATCACTTGATGGTTCAGGGATAAGGAGTGGAGTGTTGTTGTGACATGTGTTGCATATTTGATGAGTAGCGGGTTGTTTCTGTGGCTTTAGGATGTCCTGTGGAGATATGGGGTGTTGAGCTTTGGGAAAGTTGATGTCTGGAGTCGTGAGGGAGAATGACAGAATTTCCAAGTTCCGAACTTGGTCTAGTCCTTCTTGAAATTTCAATAACTTTTGTTTGGGCTGAGCGGAACTTTCTTTAGATACCCGAACACCCTAAGAAACCTCTACCCTTTCAGCTGAGTCGCCCTTTCTGATGTTGTTCACGTTCTCCATTTTTGCTTTATTCTTGATTTTGATAGGACTTGGAGTAGAAGGAGGTGGAGGGCCCTTAGATCTTGTAGAGTAGGATGACGATGCCAAAATGCACGAACTAACCTTTTGGGGAGGGGAATAAAAAATAAAAGTAAAAACAAAAAGGTAGCAAGTCAGTACGGATTCTGAGAAAAACTATTGCAATATTAAACACATAGTACAAGAATATAAATCGCGTCCTAAATTGGGTGCCTCGTTGTGCCCGAGGTAGGCCTAGCGACAAGCTGATTTGGAGAACTTATAATGCTAAATGCCTCATTTTATTGATAAAAATAAGACGAATCCCAAAACGACACTAAAATTGCTTAAAGTAAAATATCACTAATGGCCATTGGCCTTATTACATTTCAAAGCGAAAAGGAAAAGAAACTCCTAACTATTTGGTCCCAGAAGGACCTTCCCCAGACTCGGCATCTTTGGCTCCATCGAACAGTGTCACCAGCTTACACAATCCCAACAGCAGATAAGCCCTAGCCAAATGTCCTCCTTCATTTTCCTCAGTGTTTTGGCAATTCTCGATCCTCCAGATGAACTTCCCTTCCAGGTCTACTAACCCTCGAGCATCCCCCGGCCGAGCAAACATGTCAGGCATATAGTTCATTCTATTGGGATGGTGAAAGGATATATGATCATTCCACGGCCTTCGCGGAAGCTCTTGACAGTATTGACCCTTTTGGAGATGTTCTATAAGCCAAAGTTGGAGTAATAAGTTACAACCCTTAAAATGACTGGCCCCTCGTTGACAATTTTCCAAAGCTCGGTAGATCTCCGCAACAATCACGGGCACTATGCTGAAATGTTGCCCTTCAATCCCCTCCATTAGTATCTTGGTGACCATGGCTAGTCTGGTATGGATCCTAGCCTTCTTCATGGGAAACACTATTATTCCCAGGAAGCGGAACATGAAGACAAAAACACTCATGTGGATATGCCCCAATGATGTGAGGGTGAATTCATCTGGATAGGTGCGGTAGGACTTGCTATGGCCGTACCTCTCATACAGGTAGTCAAAAAGAATATAGGAGCCCTTCAAACAAGTCAAATCAGAATTTTTCTTCAACCCCATCATTTTGAAGAAACCCTTACCCTTGCGGTTTTCTGGCATGAGTAAACTTGGAGTCTCCCAAGGAATACCGGCTAACCCACCTATTTCCTCGAGCAATGGCATCATTTCAAGGTCCCCAAATCGAAATACTAATCTATCACTGTCCCAGAATAAGGTCGCAACCTCTATGATTTTGTTGTCCGGCCGAATTTACAAAAGAAGGGGTAAGTTTTCCAAATACTTGCGGACAAGAGTCCGGTCACTGGAATAAAGATCCTCCTACCATCTTAGCAACCTCGGGTGAATATTGGTTACCATGCCGAATCTAGGGATTTCGTACCTCATTTCATGCAAAACAAAGCATTGGTCCCTTACCCCAGCCGGACTCGACTAGTTAAATCAATAATTGGCATAAACAACATTTAGTCCTCCAAATAAATGCACAGAGTATGGTATTGTCCGTTTGGGTTCCAGGGGAACCTAGTGGACTTTGGATAAGGCTATCTTAAAGAGTCATTATGTGGACAACAAAACTGACCCGACTAGGTTTGACAGTGATGCATAAACAGGTTAAACATAATAAGGTTTCTATGGGGTGCTAGACCGGTACCCTTGAGCGGACAACTCAAGAGGGAAAGGCAAGGAACCGTCGACTGCACCGTTGATCGACTAGTTTTACCATAAATACGCCTTTGCCAAAATTTAGGGGGTAGTAATATTGGAAGAGCACAACCACTCATCTAGCATTGCTATGGTATTTGTTTGGCACGAGTGGAATATAATGTTGAAAAATGCAATTACAAGAATGAAACAAATTGCCACGTATTTTCACTTTCATAATGATTACAATAATTGCTCAAAATTACAATGGTATTGAAGGAAAATAGTAAATCAAAGCGTTAAAGAAAAAAGAAACAAAAGACAAGTCAGTTTCAAATAAAGTCATTAAAGAAAGTGATAAAGAAAACAGTAAAGTCACATATAACATGCAGTGGTAGAAGCCTAAAGAAATCCCCAGCAAAGTTGTCATGTTGTCGATGCCCCCTTTTTCTCTAAAGCGAGATCGGGTTTATGACATTTGGGAAGACAACTCTATTCCCATTTGGGAATTGGGGTTTTTGGGATTGAAGAGTCGCCACCTAATGATTAAGTGCATTAGGACACTAAGGGTTTTGAATTTGAAAACTAGAGTTCGAGTAAGGGCTAGGCATTATCTCGAGGGGAAGGTGTTAGACACCCCTCAAGATCCACTAGTGTGGTTCCCGGCCATTCTACAATTATGACTTTAAATGCAAACAACAAGTAGACAAGCAAGAATTACAAATACAAAGAGTGGTTTTCACATAATGGTTGCAAGGGATTAAGGAAGTTAAAGAAACTGAAGTTTGATAGAGGAAGCAGTTTTAAAATCTTGAATAAAAGAGCAAAAAAGAGAAATTTTTACATAGCTACTGCAAGTTAAAAGCAGTTTAAAAGTTGGAGTTTGGCAAAAAATAAAATGGAGAAATAAGGGAAGGGGTCCTAGGTTTATACATAATATGGATCACCCCACACAACACCCGGTAACGTTTATACATGTGGTCATCATATACATATCTACCCTTTCCCACCCCGTTAAGGTATTAAGCGTGAAATGGTATCGTTACCTATAGCATGCTATTACCCATCCAATTCCTATCAGTCCTGGAGGCATTTGGGACTTCTAATCCTATCAAGGGAAGGAATTTTTGGGCTTTTTCAAGAGTTTAGAAAGGTAAAAAGTCTAATGCGTCAAACAAACCATATAGGACGGTTATGGGGTACACATAACAATTAAAGGCTCACATAAGCCTACTCAGAATCACGTAAATGTAGTTTAGCATGCCTTACATATACTGATTAGGTCTGAATTAAACTTAAACGTTAAGCAGACTGGTTCAACCCATATTTTTAGACAAGAAATCAGCATTAGGTCCACTTCGCTGCAATGATTGAAAACTGATGCAGTTACAGCTTTTACCCCTAAGGCTTGCCTAGGTGAAACTTTATAGGCATGATATCTACTGCTTCAGAAATAAAAGTAAACAGGTTATAGAAGGGTTGCCAGTTTTAACAGAATAATACAAGTTTATCAATTGATAACGTGTTATTACTGACAGATAACCTTAAAATGAGTGAGGTGATTCAGAATTGATTGACAGTTCCTATAGGCATGTTTTCTAGCGTTGTTAATTTTAAACACATTTATAGGCATGGAAGAAAATGCAGAAAACCTACCACATGATATCTAGGTGTTGCATTTTATTATGAACGTGACATCTGATTGCATTTGGTTATTAAGACCGATAAACATGTTTGCCTAATGAGGAATGGATATGCAAAAATCAGAAAGGACCTATAGGCATATTTTCAGCATGCAGAAATCCTATAGACGTGGTATCTGTATGAGAACATGGTGAATTACAAATCCTATAGACATGGTATCTATATGAGAACATGTTGAAATTAAAGAAATCCTATAGACATGGCATCTACATGTGAACATGCTGAAATTAGAAATCCTATAGACAGGTTTTCTACGTGAGAACATACTGAAACTAGAAATCCTATAGACAGGTTTCTACATGAGAACATGCTGAAATTAAAGAAATCCTATAAACATGATTATCTACCCCTTTTTACATACATGATTACCCTCCCCTTTCTTCACTAAACCCCATAAGTTATTTCAAATTATTACATACCAAATGAATCAGGCAGAAAAATAAAATTGCATCAGAAATTTAATCTGCATCCAAGGAACCTAATTCAGACTCAATATCTAACAATATGAGATGAACCAACCTACGAGATCAGATTTTCAAAGCCTTTCTTTTATTTGGGATGTGTCAAAGTTCCAAGGAACTTCAAGAGTTCCAAGTAGTGCTTACACCCCAAACGTTATTGCAGAACAAATTAAGGTGCAGTGTGGAAGTGCCATCCCTCAAGTGTCCAAGTTAGGAGGGTACTCAAGGTTCCCAAAGAAAGGCTCACATGAAGAGGACAGGACTTAAGGACTAGGAGTAAGTGTAAGTGCAATGAGAGGGAATAAGGGGGGAGCCAGGGCAGGTTGGTGGTCATGCCTAGAACTGGGTTGCTGGCACACCCCTGACCAGCTTGTGAGCTCAAAAATTAGAGAGTTAGGACCTTTTAAAGGTCAGGTTTTGCCATGGACAATAATTCATATGCTGCTAGGTTATACCTAAACTCTATACACATAAGGGAATGGGGGAATATGAGATTGAAAGAGGCTAGGATCTACAGGACCCAGTCTTAATCCATGTCAACAACTTTGCATGTTGGCATGTCTTAAAACATAGCCCAAACACCTAAAGGGAATGGGGATAGGGATTCATTGCAACAACAGATAGCAACACATAAGTATTTATTTTTTTAAAGATGAACTCCATAAAGCAGTAAAAAAGAAGCTTGTAAGTAAACACATTGTATTTGATGCTTGAATCAAAAGTAGGACACACTAGTTCAGAAGAACAAGTAGGGAGAAGTAGTAGATTTGGGAAAGCCAAATTGCAATCAGGAAGCAAGAGTGTGAGTTTTAGAAGAGAGTTGGATGATTTTTAAAAATCGTCCGTGCGTTAGTGAAACAGCAGGGTATTTATAATTGAAAAATGGTGTAGCAAATAAGGCAAGGATCATAGTTTAGTAATAATTAAGGAACTATATACCAATTAAAATCAATCAGCCCATAGACTCCCTTCAATTAAGGAGTCCAAATTCAAACGGCAATGGGCAAAAGTTATTTAAAGAAGGGAAATCAAGTAAATATCTCGTGCAAGGTAGGCAAATAAGGGTAAATACATAGTGGTAATTGATTTGCAAAACAAGGAAAGGGAATCAGTAAAATAACTAGTAAAGAATCCCATTGAATGCCTTGCTCGTGTCGAAAAAGAGGTACAAAGAATGTTTTAATTTAGGAAAAATCGGTAACAATCAAATAAGCAGCATTAAAGGGATTCAAAATCAATTAACAGTTCTCGTATAAAACACATAGGCATGTCAAGCAAGAGGGTTTCAAAATCACAAACGTAGAAAAAGGTTCAAATTCAATTCATAAACTCGAAGTGAGTCTGAGAGTTGAAGGTTTCAAAGTAGAACCCTTGTCCAAACACAAAACCAAGTTAGCCAAAGAAAACCCCCAAATCTTAGGGGTTTTAAACTTGAATTTGACACAGAGATGAAGAGGCAAACCATTGAGATAGGCTCAGAGACTTTTTCCGAGTCTCATGAGAAGCATACAAGCATAATAGCAAAGAACATAGGAACCAATACAGGAAACAAGTTTCAAGAAAGCTTGAAAATTAAATGAGTTCAAGTAATGTAAACTTAAAGAAACAGTCGATAACACACATCTAAAGATAAATCCAAGCGAATTCCAGTAAAGGCAACCAAAGGACTAAAACTCAGTAGGAAAACAAAGTAGAGAAACATATGAGATAGGCATGGGAGAGCATATATGAAAACATCATAATACAGCAAATATAAGAACACACGAAAAGGCATGCGAATCAGGGGTTGATTCTCACCGAGAAAAGGAGAAGAAGAAGAGTCAGAAACATTTTAAGAACTTTCCATAAACCTTAATCGAAAGGAAATGCTTTTTTTGAAAGAAAATCGGAGAAAACGTTTAAGCAACTTAAGCAACAGTGTAAACATGTAACATATCCAAAATAATCGGAGAGAACCTCGATATTTAGGGTTCCAGATGAACCCTAGAAATGAGAAAGGCTTTAAAAATAGCCGATCTAAGCCGGATAATATCATAAACAGGCTTAAAAGACCAAGAGCCACCAGAGCAAGGCCAGAGATGGCCGGAGTCTTCGAATCAGTGAAGGCCTGAGTGAAAACCATTGAGGTCTGACATCGATCCTTCGAACAACAGGCATGCAAGAGCCATAAGAGGCGGGTATAGGCTGTCCATGGCCTGAGAAGCCATAGACGCCAGTGAAATCACTGTGG